>JAQBSW010004166.1:0-72596 GCA_029291075.1 Eudiplozoon nipponicum
TTTCACTAGCGTATAGTAAGACTGCGCGCACAGATGCATTGTACACACGACCTTTAAGGCAAAGTGAAATATTGACATTTCTCCATAAATGACGAAGGTTCGAGAAAGCTACTCTAGCTTTCGCGATCCGTATTCTCACCTCGTCGGACATATTGCCTACGTTATTGATAGAGCTCTCAAGATATGTAAACCTGTCGACTATGTCAAGATCTTCATTCTGCAGTCGCAACATTGGAGTGAGTCGTGGGTGATCCTGTAACAGTATCTTACATTTAGAGGTTGTGAATTTGATACCGAAAGACGGAACGTCTGTTAAACTATTCAAGGTGGCCTGGGCAGCATGATGATGGTCGATATCGTCCGCATAGTCAAGATCGACTAGTCAATCTCCCGGGAGAACTTCAACTCAAGCCTCGTGAATGTGTGGGAGAATTTTGTTCATAATAGCATCGGTTCGAGAACTTGCCTTAACGTAAAAATATTATCTATACAACCTCGTCCTGCGCGGAATCCGGCCTCTTCTTCTCTTGTTTGTGATTCACGTGAAGCGCTAAGACGTCGTAGGATAATCGAAGCAAATAACCTTGATACGACCGGAGTCAAACTCATACCACGAAGGTTATCGCCCGAATTACGATTGCCTTTTTTGAAGATGGGAATGAGGGTCGACTCATTCCAGTCAAGTGGTACGGTTTCCTCATTCCATATAGTATGAAAAAGTTTGGTCAACGCTCCTGAAATTATATCGCCACCATCCTTAAACAATCCCGGAAGTAAATCATCGGGGCCTGCGGCTTTGCGGCGCTTAAGAGATAGGATTGCATCGCGTACTTCTAACCCGGATGGTTCTTCGGGACTAACATTCCACACTGTTGATGCAGACATGCTTTCGGGAAGCGTAACTGACGCGAGTGCTTTGCATCAGTAAGGAGTTTAATTCGAGTAAAGCGTCCGTTTCTTCTGTGCTGCAATCGGTAGGAGCATATGCAGATACAACGAAGAGGCAACGATGATAACGGTTTATTGCTTTGATTATAGTAGATGTATTTAAACGTGCCGCAAATAATCCACTATTTAAAGGGATCCATTCAATTAAGCAAGCTTCAGTGCAATTAGACCAAACTCGAGGCTTCACATGAAACGGGATGATGGCTGTGCCCCTTTATGGCCCGGCAAGGTTCATGCTACCAATCCCGGGTCGACTAGCTTGAGCCCGCCGGTCGTCAAGCTGGAATTTCTATGGCTACGCTTAGGTAACGCATAGTTTCATTTAGGTGGAAGATACACTCTAAGCTCGACTCCCAACGATAATTGTGAACGGCTTTTGGATAGCTTCGCGGAGCATTGATTATATTTATATAGTACAATCTTCAAAAATAGTGCTAGACGTTGCGCCACATGGCGTCCTCTAGCACCCGGACAACGGTGGACTCAAATAGATCATGTAGCAATTACTTATAGATGGCGTGGTTGCATTCAGGATTGTCGCTCTATTTGGAAAACTTATGCCGACTCGGACCATGCACTTATCCGTTGTAGATTTGCACAAAAATATGGCTGGAAAACAAAATAAGAATAAGCCCTAAATAGATGTAAGCAAATTCGAACAACGATCTTACAAAAATTGTTATGAAGGTATTATAAATAAAAGATAACTGGTCTGGATGGCGAAAATTGGAATTTACTTTGGACTTAGGTAAGTTTTAGTATGCACAATGCAGGTACTACTGAGTGTGGCATTGCAGGCCACCGTAGAAATAATCACTGGCTCTCTGTAAAATCTATGGAGATACTCGAAACAAGATGCCACATTCCTCCAGGCTCGGCCAACATGAGCGCAGTCTAAAAGTCGAACGCGAATCCTTTTGGACCAGAAAAGCTGAAGAACTGGAAACGTTCGCGTCAGGTCCAACTGTTGCTGCAAGCTCCAACTTGATCGCACAATAAAAAGGCGATAAAATAAGTCGTCTTGACAGGTGGACTGAACACTTCAGTTGCAATTCCCAAAGGATTCCTTTATCAACAGTTCGGAATGTTAGTCTCGAGGAATCATCAGAGTTTGAAATACGAGATGCAAACCTACCTCTTAAACGTCGCAAAGCCGCATGTCCTGGTTATTTCGTCCGTGACTATTTAAGGATGTTGCCAATATAATTTCGGGAGCGTTGACTAAACTTTTAAGTATTATGTGGAATGAGGAGACCGTAACACTTCATTGGAATGAGTCGATCATAATGCCTATCCTCAAAATAGACAATCGTCATTCGAGTGATTAACGCAAAACTTTACAGGCAACAGTGGTGTTCGACAAGGCTGTCCATTTTCTCCATTCTTGTTTAATTTTGTAATAAATAAATGAATTTATAGCCATACGTCCAGGACGCAGGTGTTCAAGTTCTTCCTGGTGGTAGATTAGTCGATCTTGACTTTGCAGTCGATATCGTAATATTATTCGACAATCGAGAATCTGATCAGGCTACCTAAGAGAGATGAGCTGTCCTTGCTCCATCTCTCGGTATATAATTCGCACACTCTGAATGTAAAGAAGCGTCCACCATTCAATCTAACTGTGTGACTGCAGAGTAACGATCTACACATAATTGACAGGTTTCCATATCTTGAGAGCTCTATCAATAACTTAGGCATTATTTCTGACGAGGTGAGAATAAGAATCGCGAAAGCTAGATTAGCTTCCTCGAACTTTCGTCATTTATGGAGAAACGCGAATATTTCACATTGCCTTAAAGGTCGCTTTTACAATGCATCTGTACGCTAATGAGACTTAGACCCTAAGAGTTGATGATTTTAGACACTTACAGGTATTCAACCATACTTGTTTGTGAAGCATAGCACATGTTGAGTCCTAACAACGAATAACCAACACTGACATCCGTAGATGTACTTTTGGATCTGTTAGCAATTGACCCTCGTCAGAAAACAAATAAGGCTACATCAACTTCGTTGGCTGGGTCAAGTTTTGCATATGCCCTAGATTCAATTGTCTAGTAGAGCTCTGTTCTCTCGCCCAGCGACAAATTGGCGCATGGATTAAGATGGAAAAAATTTAACATGGCTGAAACAGATAAGCTCAGCTATATCCAACTTGGGGAATTTGGGACCAACCAGTCTGCCAGAATGGGGTCTACTTACGCATCATAGATTTTTTTATCAGAAACACGAATCGAGCTCAGTGGCGATCTTGTTGCAGATTTCAAGTAGAATCATCTTTAATTTCTGAGTAAGGTACGGTTCACAACATGGTTTGTTCTTGTTTATAATGTGATACAGTGAAACGCGCAAGGAAGCTGTATTGCTTATATTGCCTTGCCCTGAAGCTGACTTTGCCATAATGAGTTTGTGTAGTGATTTACTTTGACTCACTTCTCTGAGTTATCTAGATAGATATATTCATAGTAACTCGGTACACGCTCTATCGTCAATCAGACTAATAATTTGTGTGCCTAAATTATTCGTTTTGTCGTTATTTATAAACATTTCCTTGGTTTTTTTGTATCGCTATTTGTGGTAATATGTCAGTGAAAGATTAGCTAATATTGGCTTTTGTATGGTATCGCAAGATGATGATGTAAACATCTGCCAGAAGAGGTTCAATGCAGCTTCTAATTATTACCCCAATGACCTGTTGGAAAGTTTTACTTCAAATGCAAATTTCACGTTTCTTTGTGAACGCTAATATGAGGACTTTGATGTCATTGGATAATCTGAAAACTCACCGGTAGTAAGCTCACAGAAGATGTTTTTCCATTCGAACGTGCATTAATAACGAATTCCTCTTCAGTTCATTTGCTAGAACGGAAGAGACCTGATGATGTTTTTGTTCGTGACGTTTCCTGATGATCGAAGTAGTAAAATCATTCAAGAACACAAAACAATAATTGATTGCGCGGGTGGTGGTAACAATTCTTTAAATCAAGGTAGCGAGCTTGAAGTAAACACCAATCCCATTGTTTTAACCAGTCGTCGAACATCATAACAAAACTACCGCCAGCCGCAACGCACTGACGCGTTTCGACCTTCCATGATCATCATTAGAGTACGACGGCAAACTGACTATCGAGGATCAAACCGCATTGAATATATATTGAAATCAAATTTAGATAGGCGGCTCTCACCTCTAGCAGTCTCGCATACATTGAACTTGACTGGAAATGTCGGCTGCACAATTTCTATGCAGTCACGAACATTAACTGTTTGCAGCTTTCGCCACATATACACATATAAGCTATACAATAAAACTATAATTGATTGCGCGGGTGGTGGTAACAATTCTTTAAATCAAGGTAGCGAGCTTGAAGTAAACACCAATCCCACAGTTAATGTTCGTGACTGCATAGAAATTGTGCAGCCGACATTTCCAGTCAAGTTAAATGTATGCGAGACTGCTAGAGGTGAGAGCCGCATATCTAAATTTGATTTCCATATATATTCAATGCGGTTTGATCCTCGATAGTCAGTTTGCCGTCGTACTCTGATGATGATCATGGAAGGTCGAAACGCGTCAGTGCGTTGCGGCTGGCGGTAGTTTTGTTATGTTGTTCGACGACTGGTTAAAAACAATGGGATTGGTGTTCACTCAAGAAAATGTTGATTTTACACTGAAAACAGATAGAAAATCTACTTTCATAGACCAATAGTACATTAAAAACGTAGAGTGGCAAAATCGAGAAGGAGAAACTTAATCTATAACCTGAAAACTGATTTGGAAAGATCATCTCTGCTCACATGATCAATGAAGAGCTTAACCATCTCCGATCCGGAGAGGTTAATAGATGTCAACATCAGACCACACCTGACTCGTACTATCGAGGATACCAGTAAATGTTTTTCCTTAATTTTTCACACAGAGACGCCGTACCAGCTTTAAAAAATTGCACCTTGAACACAATTGAAACATGTGGTTACATGCCAAGGATCAAAGGCCAATTCTTTCGCAATCCTTCATAGTCGACAATTTTGAATTAAACACCAATCCCACTGTATTTAACCAGCAAAGCTACCGCCAATCGCACGTAGTCTCGCATGCGTTTTATTTGACTTGAAATGAAAGCTGCACCATTGCCTTTTTACACCTCTTGCCACATACATACAAATAGGTAATACAATTATACAATTATTTATTGCGCGGGTGGTGGTAGCAATTCTTTAAATAAATTAGGTGAGCATGAAGTAAACAGCAATTCTATTGATGTAACCAGTCAGAGCTATATACATGTACATCTTGGGATGTGTTTTGGCCATAAAGTCGTGCCAAACGCCGATGTAAAGAAACCATCCAAACATTTGTGAGCACAACTGGCAAGGAGCAACTCCAGCCGAACCTACGCGATCAGGAAATGCACGAGAAGAAGGCGATAATTCTATTGGCACGTGAAAAGTGTGCTGGTGCGAAAAATACTCTATAAACATGGCTGCAAATCGTGATTTCCGAAAGAAAACACTTTTAATTTCGCGTTTAACTCCTATTCATTTTTGATTTCAAAACATGGTTAATTAAAATTATTTTTTTCAAAAACTACACACAGAAAATTGTAATGTTACATAACTTTAAATTATATAGACCAAAAAGAACATCTATACATACACACACACACTAACATGCAAATATATAAATTACAAAAACGAAAAAATTGCATAAAATTTTTATTTAAGTGATCCTGACCGGAAGTAAGTACAAGATAAGTGTAACAAGTATAATAAAATTATTCTAGAGAAAAACATGAAAATTTTTCCTTTAAAAATTATCTACATAAGCACAAGCTAAAAACATTTTAAATTTCCTCCAGCTTTAAATTGAACAGAGTTGCGACAAATTTCTCTTAATAAATTGCAAACAAAACCTTACACCTCAATGACAGAGTCAAAGATTGCAGGATTTCATGCCAGTTCACTTTTTAAAAATTACCCCTACCCCAATTTTCATAGTGTCTTCAAAAATGACGGAGTAGAAATTCATGTTGGTAGTTTAGATCGAGATCAAAACCACCTAACGACAAAAATGATAAAAAAAGTTGTTAAATAACTATTTGAGTCAAGTTTGCGAGCTTGAAGTAAACACCAATCCCATTGTATTTAACCAGTCCTCGAACAACATAGCAAAACTACCGTCAGTCTCATGCACGGACGCGTTTCGACCTCCCATGATCATCATCGTGGTATGCCAGAAAGAATTTCAAACGCGTCCGTCCGTGATACTGACTGAAGTTTTTCTATGTTGTTGGACAGGCTAAATACATTTGGGATTGGTGCTTATTTCCAGCTGGAAAACTTGATTTAATTTTTTTCACTACTCGCGCAACTAATGCTTGTTTAAGCTGTTAAATATTTAAACGTTTAAAGTTTGTGAAAATTTTGGTAGCGCAGTGCATAAATTGAAAGAATTTGAAACAGCTGTGCTTCTATTCGATCCCCGATCTCGTCAATTCTGGCATGTAATTGTTGATTGCACTACGAGGACAAAACAATCTATTTGATGAAATGCATTTGCAATATATAATAGGAATATTTTTTAATTTAATGTGCATACAGATCTCGAACTTTGCTGAGCATGTGTACATTCTGTAGGAATGCGAGCTACTGTAATGTCACTGAACCATTTTCCAGTCCAAAGATAAACAGATACCAGTAAAATGACACTCTTATGTTTTAAGTGTTGCGCAGCTAGTAATAAATTAGTTCAATTATGACCAGGAGGATTAACCAAAGAGAGCATGAACGGAGAGGTATAATTTCCTATGCACATTCGTTTCGTGCTTACTGGCTACTCACCAGTAGGAGCCGGTATTACGCCCTTTGCCCACTATTTAATTGGGCTAGGAATGTGGGAAATTAGGACGGTGGGCACAAGCTAGTCAGCCCGGGAATGATAGCATGAACCTTTTTTGGTTCTAAAAGTGACACAGCCGTCATCCCGTTTCACGTGAAGCCTCGAGTTTTGGTGTAACTGCACTGTAACTTGCAAGGTTAAATGTGAAGTGACGGAATGAGAACAAGCGTGCCAGACGCGTAGGGCAAGATTCGGCTGCTGGATGAAACTTTAGCCACTGGCATCTGGGCAGCTAGTGCTTATCAACCTTGGTTGGCAGACTATCTAAGAGTAGGAAAACTCCGAACACAAACCATCATCATCATCACCATCATGTCCAGCCACACAAAAGTCAAGTTACTAATGTTTCACTGCAATATAACCATAAGGAGTGAAAAAAAGTATATAAGTGAATTTAGACAAATTATTACTGAGATTTACGAGAGAGAGAGGGAGGAGGGGGGTAGAGAGAGAAGGAATACCTTGCTACTATGAGTAAATTTATCAGGATAACTCACAGAAATGAGGCAAACTAAACCTCTCCACAACACCATTATGGCCAAGTTAGCATTCGGGCAAGGCGACATCAGCAATACAGCTTCCTTGTGGATTTCACTGTATCACGTCATAAACAAACCAAACCTCGCAGCTAACTTTGCCCTACTAAGAAAATAAAGTTACGAAGATGATTCTACTAGACATCTGCAACAAGATCGCCACTGAGCTCGATTCGATGCCATATCGCTAAGGGTTTCTAACCAAGAACTGCGATGTAAGTGACTTTAATTGTTTCTGCCATGTCAAAATCTGCCCACCTTGTTTCTTACGCCAATTTGGTGCTGGATGAGAGAACAGAGCTCTATTGGGCAATCGAAATGAGGGCATAAGCAAAACGTGACCGAGCCAACGAAGTTGATGGAGCCTTATTTGTTTTTCTAACGACGAGCACTTATTGTCAGATCCAAAAATACGTCTACGGATGTCAACGTTAGTTATTCGTTGTTGGTAACCAACATGTGCTATACTTCTCAAACAACGATGATCGAATGCCTGTAAGCGTCTCAGATCATCAACTCTAAGAGGCCAAGTTTCACTAGCGTATAGTAAGACTGCGCGTACAGATGCATTGTAAACACGACCTTTAAGGCAAAGTGAAATATTCGCGTTTCTCCATAAATGACGAGGGTTCGAGAAAGCTACTCTAGCTTTCGCGATCCGTATTCTCACCTCGTCGGACATATTGCCTACGTTATTGATAGAGCTCCCAAGATATGTAAACCTGTCGACTATGTCAAGATCTTCATTCTGCAGTCGCAACGTTGGAGTGAGTGGTGGGTGATCCTGTAACAGTATCTTACATTTAGAGGGTGCGAATTTCATACCGAAAGACGGAACAACGTCTGTTAATCTATTTAAGGTGGTCTGGGCAGCATGCTGATTTTCGAATAATAGTACGATATCGTCCGCATAGTCAAGATCGACTAGTTTATCTACCGGGAGAACTTCAACTCCAGCGTCCTGAATGTGTGGGAGAGCGTTGTTCATAATAGCATCGGTAACAAAATTAAACAAAAATAGGGAAAGTGGACAACCCTGACGAACACCACTGCTGGTTTTAAAGTTATGCGTTAATACGTTGTAGACCTTAACGCGGCCAGAAGTATTTGTATAGAGAGCTCGTATAATATTATCAAATTTTGTGGGCACACCGCTTCTAGACAAGATATGGAATATAACATTGCGATCCACCGAATCAAATACACCCTTGAAGTCTATAAAAACGGCTATTGTGGGACGGTGATATAAATGTCTCTGTTCGAGAACTTGCCTTAACGTAAAAATATTATCTATGCAAACTCGTCCGGCGCGGAATCTTGCCTGTTCTTCTCTTGTTTGTGATTCACGTGAAGCGCTAAGACGACGTAGGATAATCGAAGCAAATAACCTTGATACGACCGGAGTTAAACTTATACCACGATGGTTATCGCACGAATTAAGATTGCCTTTTTGAAGATGGGAATGATGGTCGACTCATTCCAGTCCAGTGGAACGTGTTCCTCATTCTATATAGTATGAGAAGTTTGGTCAACGCTCCTGAAATTATATCGCCACCATCCTTAAGCAATCCCGGAAGTAAATCATCGGGACCTGCGGCCTTGCGGCGTTTAAGAGATAGGATTGCATCGCGTAATTCTAACTCGGATGGTTCTTCGGGACTAACATTCCACATTGTTCCAGTTGTTCGAGTTTGCCTACATCAATTTGGGGCTTATTCTTAATTATTTTCCCGGAAAATTTTAACGCAAATCTACATGTAGCCATGAACGACTTATGGTTATATGGCAGTGAAAGATTTTTCACTTTTGGCTTTTGTATGGTTGTACATGATGATGATGATGATGACGATGTTGCAGGAATAATTTATTTTAATATAAGTGCGTGGACAGACCACCCACATGGCCATTCGGTGTTCATTTCACAAGCCGTAAGGCAAACTCGACGCGTGCGAGTTATTTTTGTCACAAGTTGGCGCGCGTTCAACACCAGCAATCTAACGACCAGCCACGAGCATTAGTGATACGATGGGCAATTTCACATTTGTGTAAAAAAAAGTATTTGAATAAAAATTGTACGGTACGATTTATTCAAATACACATCTTTTGTGAAAAACTAGGTAAAAAAACTAATAATCGCAGGCAATGCACTATTACAGTGTTAAAGAGAGTGCGTAGAGGAGCTCAGCGCCAAGCAACCGTCGATTCAATTCCTGCAAGCTGCACTCTTGACTGCTATTGGTTTGTTGTGCAATAAAGACGAAAAAATGCTTTGCTAGATTGATTTCTATTGTGCCACTTGTAGATTACACCAACAACACGCTTGAAAGATGGAACCAAAAATTTTATTACCTAAATATTTATGTGCACGCACTTCAAATTCAATGAACAGAATCTCTCGACAGGCGAGTGGCGTGCAGATAGCAACAATAAAATTAAATTTTCAAATTTGCATTGTTGCACTGAACTACGTAGAAACAAATGAGTATTGACGTCTGCATGTATAAATCAACCATTTCAGTGAAATAAACAATCATGCGGTTTATAGCAGCGAAATCTCAATCAATACGCAAAAAGCTTAACTAAAGTTAGGCACATCTCTAGCTGCTTTGTTTGCCATAGCCAAAGATTTCACGAGTAAGCACAAAAGAAATTATAAAAAAGTCACACACCATATTACGTGTAATAAAAATACTACGCCGGATTACAGAAACACACAATTCTGTCTCCTCTGTTCGAAGGTGTGCTGAAGACTTCAAAAACTGCGTAGATAAGCTATAGATATATATATATATATATATATATATATATATATATATATATATATATAACCACAGAAAAAGAAATGGAAGTTAAACCGCAAGTCGGATAAAAACGCAGGATGTAAACAAATATAATATTCTCATGGACGCTCCGGAAACACGGCTCGTATCTCGGATTTGGCTGGTATCTTGAACGAAAATATGGCCCGAGCTCCGGCTCGGCTCAAAATCTGAGACTCACTGTATCTCAAACAATACCCAAGCACAGTGATATATATATATATATATATCACAGTATATTTCTTATCAGAAAGAAAAAAGCATTAATAAAAAACGGATAATGGACATTTATCTGGAGACTACTAAACACCACTTTGCAATCTTTAATTTGTATACATCCTGTGTTTTCGTTTTCCATATACTCAAATCAAAACCCGGGATGTATATAAATGAAAGTTTAGTAGTCTCCATTATCAAGTTTGTTATTAATGTTTTTCACCTAATAAGAAATATAAAATTTAATATTCGAAAACAGTGGATATAATAATAATATATATATATATATATATATATATATATATATATATATATCAATGAATGTTTAATTGTATAACTATTTTAAAATCGTTTAATTGTCAGTTACAAAAAATAATAAAATATTATTATGAAAATTTTCATATTTTATTAACATAATTTAACAATGGGATTTATGTTTACTTCAAACTCGCAAACGTGATTTAAAGAATTGTTACCACCACCCGCGCAATCATTGATTGTTTAATTGTATTAACAATACATATGTGGTAAAGGTGCAAAAAGTAAAAGTTCGTGACTGCATAGAAATTGTGCAGCCGACATTTTCAGTCAAGTAGAATGTATGCGAGACTACTTGAGGTGAGAGTTGCCTATCTAATTTTTGCTTTCCATATAAATGCAATGCGGTTTGATACTCGCTAGTCATTTTTTCGTCATACTCTGATGATGACCACTAAATGTCGAAACGCGTCAGTGCGTCGACCGGCGGGAGCTTAGCTGTTGTTGGACGCCTTGTTGAATAAATTGGGATTGGTGTCTACTCCAAGCTCGCAAACTTGATTTTAAGAAAAATATCGAGAGTAAGATTAAAACTTATCGTTTAAATAATAGCTTCATTACAGAAAGAAAAAAATTGATGAGATTTTCGAGGCTGCGTTCATATTCACATTAATAAATCCGATACCTGTGTAAACAGACGGCAAAGTCTTCCATTAAGTGCGTGCATAATAGCATTTCGCTATATAATAACCCGTCACTCCACCAGATCAACTGAGAAGCAACAAAAGAAGTGTCACTAATAGCCCTTCTCGTACTGACATACAAGCAACAGTGAAAGTAAGACTAATATTCGCACACGTAACAACCAACAATGCGAACAGTGGGTTAACACTCAAGCCATGACTACAATTATGACCAGATCTTAAACAACACTTTGCAATACAGTGAGAAAGACCTTTACGTGCAAACAGACACACACACATCTACACATACACATACACACTTACTAATCAGCCAAAACAAGAAATAGAAGTAAAACCAAGTCAGATTTGTTGCCACCCGCATAATCAAATGAAAACCCAGAATGTGTATAAATGAAAGATTGTAAGGTGAAGTTTAGCATTCTCGAAATAAATGGCCATTATTCATTTTGTCCTTAATTTGTATTTTCATCTAATTAGAAATATACTGTGTAATATTCGAAGGCAATGGATATAATAAAGAAATATATATATATATATATATATATATATATATATATATATATATATATATATATATATATATATATAATGCACGCGGAAATAGTATATCAGAAATTGAACTTCAACTGAATGTGATGAATGAATTAATTGGTTGATCCTTATTTCGTAACATCTTCACGTTTACATTTTGTTTGACCTTTCAATATATATATATATATATATATATATATATATATATATATATATATATATATATAAGTAGAACAGCGTCCCTTGTTCATGGATTAGCATTTGCTTCGCGGAAGATTATAGAACTCCTGTCAGATAATACTTTGTTGTCTTGCTCTAATGGTAGCCAGAGAAGATAGCAACGTTTCTGTATATGTGACTGATAGCAGTTTTGCTATTGTGCGAATAGTTAAATAACATGTAGAATATGCAAATTTGATTTAAAAAATTGTTAGTACTAACTGTCAAATTAAAGAGCGTTTAATTATATACCTTAGCTAGACTACTTTTTAATCAATGTTGCGATCTTGGTATAAAAACGTGACACGTTATGTACGTGCACTTGTTAGTATAAACTAATAAATGTATAGCGTAGAAAAGGCAACTCATCCAGAAGACCGGTTTCGTACTTCTTGGGTGCTCATCACGTACTGGCCAGAAATTGCCCCGAACAGGGCGCGAACCTGGGCACGTCTGCTTGGTAATCTGGTACTTTAACCACTGAGCCACCCTGCCGCACACAGCCAACAATTTTCAGTTAAATAATAATTAATGCAACTCCGTTAGTCTTCTTTTGCGGCAGTCACACGTACTGACGTGTTTCAACATGTCATGATCATCATCAGTGTACGTAGGCAAACTTACTATCTCAGATCAAACCTCAATGCATATACACATAGGAAGCAAAATAAGATTGGTGTTCAATTCAAGCTCGAAAACTTGATATACAAAATTGTTACCACCACTCGCGCAATCAATAATTCTTAAATTTTCAAATTAAAGAATTTATTAAATTCAGATAGAGAACGATTTGAAGATGGTCGGATGTCAGTAATTCATATTTCACCCTGTTGTTTAATCACCAGTCAATTTGCAATCGGGCCTCCCATAACCTTTTTTCATTTCCCTTTCGGGCTTGTTTATTCATAAAGACTGGACCACCTGCGTACTTTACCGAAAGCATCGATTCCGCAAGGCGCGGCTACCATTACGTAATTCTAGATCTTAATTGACTATTTCTCTATCGTATACGCCGATCGAAGAGAATTCCTCTCTTCCCAAAGTTCCCATGAGGCCCGCAACTTCATCATAATTACTCATTTTACCTAACCTGAATGAATTCTATTGCCAATAAAGATTTACATTGTCGCCCCCAGGGGTTGTGATTTTGAGTATCACTCATGAAGATAAGCTTGCTGCTTTTAGGAGATAAAAGATCCGTACAAAAGACGAATCAAAATATAATTGGTCTGTGCACAAATGTTAGTAACGATGTAGCACATAACCCGTCAGTGCATTTACATAAAATTAGGTGAGTATGTAACGACACAGCTTGTAACCAGGTCTGATTACATCGAGTGTCTCCACGATGTTGCATGCGTTCGGTGTGCAACACTCAACACATAACAATAATGAACTTTTGCTTAAGTTATCAAACGTGGCCAATCTCCTTGTCCATTGTCCAGAAAAAGGAGTGATTTTTATTGATTTTAACGTCGAGCTAGGAAAAGAATGTGCTAGCATTGAAGCCGTGAAAATGGGGATCCAGCATGAAAATAAGTGTAGCAATGACATTAGATGCCTCAATCTTGCCTTTAAAATTATTCAGACTAACTAAAGCAAAACTTACTAGCCAACTAGCAATCCCGGCCCACCTTAATTATGAAGGCCGTTCGCGTTGTACGTAGCATTGCTAAGCTAGTCAGGCTACCGCTACAAATTTGCTAGATGGTCATATTCGTGAAAGTGGTAGGTCAGCGATGTCATGACCCTATACCATAATTGAATATTCCCTATACATTGTCACGCCAGCATAAACAGTCGCCCACTAAGAGCCACTTGGATTGGAAATAAGGTTAAAATCAGGCGGCAGAAGGAGACGGTGATGAGACTTAGCTATAACTGCCGTGACAGCACACGCTCTTCTGAAACTCAGTGTGCGGTAGACGAAGTCCCATGCCTATTTGTTCATAACGTACTCTTGTTAAATATGAAGTGGAGCGCTGTAAAGAAAGTTAACTTGTGTTGTACAATAATTGTAGATATCAGTGCGCCAGAGGCTGTTTCTCAGGCTCGGTTCAAGATATACAAAGCCACTGAAAGCCAGTTATTTTCAACTAACACGCACGAAGACATCTGAGTCACAGTCAATAATGTGAGACAGAACAAAAAATCTGGTATATATTATCGAAGTGAGGTCACAAAAATTGTATCAGGTATGCTCACATTGACCTCGTGCGACCGTCGCTCCCATTGAGAGTAGATGCGAACATTTTCCACCGTGTTTGTCGAGATTGTTTTCACTATTTAGATTATGATGACATTCAAAATCATTCCGCATTGAAAAAAAGTAGATTCGTACGCGTCAAGCTACAATTGTAAACTAAACTGAGCCACAATTCCTATCATCAAGTCAACCCACTGCCTAAACAACCTATTTATTATTAAGTTCTCAAATAAAATGAGGTTGGAAAACGCTGCGGTGACCCATTTCAAAATCCTTTCGGACATTTTCAGTTAAAAGAAATACGATTAAACCATCATTGATTGCGCGGGTGGCGATAAAAACTTATTCAAATCAAGGTTACGAGCTTCAGATAAACACTGGACAAACATTTTCTATCTTTTACAAAGCTTAGTTATAAGTATATATATATATATATATATATATATATATATATATATATATTGGTGTTTATCTCAAGCTCGCAACATGAATTTGAATAAATATGAATGCAATTATTACATCGTAAAATAAATTTCAAAATAAACTAACATTCATTATACTATCTAATATAAAATTGCTATAATTAATTAGCAAATATAAAAAATGTAATTATTATTATTATAAATAAATATTTCATAATTTAATTCCGTAGCACTTTTTGCATACAGTGAACCCTTGTTTATCGCGGTAGATAGGTTCCAAGACCGGCCGTGATAGCTGAAAATCCGCGAAGTAAGGACACCATATTTACAGTACATACTTATTTAACATGTATTCGAACTTTTACAACCCTCCCTTTACGTACTGTTAACAAACTACCCTTTTACAGACCACGTATGTACACCATCCTAATCTAAACCAAGCACAAATATTTAAATCTAAGAATATTAAAGTAAAAAATGTTGCTTTAAATTTGAGAAAATTCTGAGCTAATAGCTGTAAAACTCTGGTCGGATGTCGATAAATTCAATGAACTATCCGACAACAGAACTGTTGTACGAATGATTCTTTTTTGTGCCATGTTAGTTTCAAATTCAAATGCAAGGTATGTACATGTTTTATACGATTTTGTGCCTGCTTTGTTGTTCGTAAATTAGAAAATAATAATGCAATAATAATAATAAATGTTTTAATGTAATTAACAAAATATTTTTGGTCTTCAAATATCGCGACTATTTTCGACATTACCGGAAAACCCACGATATATTTTCTTATTTTCTCATATAATATAATGAAATAAATCCGCGATGTCGTAAATACGCGACAATCGATCAGCGAAGTAGAGAGGGTTCACTATACTCATTAATGAGATCGACAAAACAACACATAAAATTTATGTCATTGTCGCATAAACAAGAGCAAAAATAAAGAAATATAGTAACAGCTCTAATAATCGCGGTCACAAAACATTATCAATACTAATTGTTAATACACACAAAAATAATTAACCTTCCACACGTTGAGCTGCGACTGAACACAGAATTATGATGAGGCACCAGATGTTGAACCTTCAGTCGTCTTGTTTATGAGCGAAGTCAGTACAAAGAATGGATAGCTGCGCAGAACACAGATTATATCTGATTAGCACAAACTACAGACATAGTGGTGACTTTTCGATAATGACAGATTGGAGGCGGTTAGATAGAACGTTAGGTCTAAAGGGAACTCATATGGTCGCCACCTAAAGGAAAGGCTAGCTAAGATGCATTAGTTAGTATATAACTCAAAATATGGTATAGTGTGCGACAGGATGACTCAGTGGCTAGAGCAACTGATTCGGAAGCAGACGTGCCTAGGTTCGCGTCCTGTCCGCGACAATTATTTTACAGTTCTTGAAGAGTTCCCAATAAGGATGAAACAGGTACACTGGTTGAATTGAATTTTCTACATTATAAGATGACTTGTTTGTACAGATAAATCGATGTATATAATGGGATTGTTTATATATATATATATATATATATATATATATATATATATATTTATATATATATATCAAGACCCAAACATTGATTTAAATACGAGTTATGATCGCACGCGCAACCAATGTCCGTTTAATGAAACAGAATTTATTTGAAATCAATGCTGCCAAGGGGCTAGTTGAGGCCATATGGCGCAATGCCCTCAACTACGTCTGAAGTTTTTGCTCCTCAGGTATAAACTGTGTTCAGTACAGCTGTCAAATAAACGTCAAATAATTATCGCTGTGCATTGCGCTTAAAGTGTATTCGTCATCTAGATGGATTTCTGCGTCGTTTAAACGCCCAACATTGGTACTGATGCCGGTCATAAAACAGACGAGTGGTACTTCTACATCCGATGCATCCGCATAGTTCGGTCATACGGCCTGTGCCAAGCCGGAGCACAACGTGTGGAAACTTAAGTCATTTCTTGATAATAAAAATCGGTATAGTAACTATTTTTATTATCACAATTATAAGAGTTGTTATTATATAAAAAAGGTAAGCAAACTCTAACAACCGTCATTCCAACAAAAAGATATTACTGGCTCTGATGATAAAAATTCGAACTTACTGTGGACGAAGATAAGATCCGCTGAACCAAAGGCCAGTGTAGTTATAAATATCATTTTAGGCTGCAGTAGAAGCAGTAATTTGGTCTTTGAATACTGCGAACATATTCGAATTTATGCGCCAAATTACGAGAGCTCGGCGTACAAAAATATTCACAGTGCTGTAATCCGAGAAATTAAGCATAGTCTAAACGTCGGTCTTGCATCCTTTTTGATAGTAAAAGCTAACGAGATGGAAGAAGCGGTTGCATCTGACAGCATTCAACGTTTGCTCCAACTTATTCGCGCAACAAGTCTGCGAAAGATAAAAGCTAGCGAAACAATAAATGAAAGCGACGATAATAATAATGATAATCTAATTACTGATAAAATGTCATCTGAAAGGTGGGCTGAACATTTTAATGATCATTTAGTACCACCATCATTCCCGAAACTATACATAAATCAATAATACGTAAAACTAATCCCGAATAACTGCCAGTTAGAAATAGCGAATGCAATCTCGTCTTTTAAACGTCGTAAAGCCGCGGCTCCGATGATTCGCTTCAGATATTATCTATAGATTTTCGCTACGTTTTTCGAAGGGCATTGATTAATCAGTTTCGTGCAATATGGAATGAGATGACCGTGACCGCAGCTAGGAATATATAGATTTTGAAAAAATGCGATCATAATTCGTGCGATAACCGTTGTGATATATACTTGGCTCCAGTCTGTTCCAGGTTATTTGCTTCAAAAGACTTGCACCATCTAAGCGCTTCGCAATAATCACATAAGAAATATCAAGCCGGGTTCCAGCCAAGATGTGGTTGTCTTACATTAAGGCAGGTACTTGAATAGCAACGTACATATCGCCGTCCAACTCCAAAGTTGCACGTGAATCAGTTCACTGCAATGCTTATTTTGGTATTCTGTCGAAAGTTAGTTTATCCAAAAATTTTTTAAATAGATTACATTTTCTCTACAAAAAAACTTCGCCGCGTTATGAATTACCTGATAACTTTACTATCAGTGGTAGTGGGCTACACCCTTCCACGTGTTCACGATACATATGTTGCAATTCCACCCGAAAGTAGATTATTCGATCCAGGTTAATCGGGAAATATTTCATTATTATCGTGTATCTCAGTCCGACTTAAATGGTGTGTGGACAATACATACGTACGTACAGATCAATATACTCTCAGACAAAGCCAGACTGGTGTAAGAATCGAAGTGGGCGGGGTTTGACATGGAGGAAATTGCCAGTCGACTACAGAGTTGGTAGTATAGGTCCCATTCGTTTATCAGGATTGGACCAACTTGAGCATTACGGTACATGATTGGAAACCTGGTGCGAAGTAATATCGAACCGAACTCAGTGGCTAGCTTGTTGCAGATTTCTAGTAGAATCATCTTAGCTTTCTTGATTGGTTGTGAAATTAACTGCGAAGTTCGGTCCTGTTTATTGAGCGATAAAAGGAAAATCCAAGGAAGCGGTACTTCCGACGTTCCCTTGCTTAAAGGTGACTGACATAACGGGTGTGTTATAACTACGTTACTTATGTATCTCCACCTGAGCAATATAGCCTCGTGCATAAATCACTCAGCTTAAACAATTTGTTTGTTTTAAACTATTGTTTGTAATGATTTTTTTCAATTTAAAATTATTTTTAATTACTTCTGTATTTTCGTTCACTCATTGTTATAGTCTGTAGTATTGCTGTCGCTTTTGTCGGTGAGTGTATTATTGCCCCGCAGACTTGATTGGAATATCGTAGGGAGATGCTATTGCATCATTATACGGAATACAAAGCCATCATAACAGTGGTTTGTCTCTTTTCGAACCGTGGTAAAATTAACAGCTAAAGCTTATAAAGCAACACAGAAAAGGCAACAAAGTAATCATGGCCGATGTTGCCCTTCCGTATCATTATCATCTTCTACTTCTTCACAAAGCGCAATACAACATTTGATAACTGAAGCCTCAATTCCGCATGACTATGCACAAAGAGATGCACAAATAATAATGTCAAACAAAAGTAAAGCTATGATTCTGTTAGGAAATCGCCACTGAGCACAAGTCAATGCTATATTACTCAAGGTTTCCAACTAAGATCTATGATGCAATTACTAGAATCAAGGTTGTGATCTTGATATAAACACCTGACCCATTAATTACTTACATATTTCGGTATAAACTAAAAATTCTATAGTGTAGAAAAGGCGATTCATCCAGAAGACCGGTTTTATACTTATTGGGAACTCATCACGTAAAGGCCAGAATTTGCCGCGGACAGAGCTCGAACCTGGGCACGTCTGCTTCGGAATCTGGCGCCACTGAGCCAACCTGCTGCACACTACACTACACACAATTTCAGTTATATACTAAATAATGTGCAGCAGGATGGCTCAGTAGTTAGAGCACCAGATTCCGAAGCAGACGTGTACAGGTTCGAGTCCTAGTCGCGGCAAATTCTGGCCAGTACGTGATGAGTCCCCGATTTTGCTGTGTCAGTTTCAAAATTAAAAGTTTCCTTTATATTACCTTGCTTCTGTGTTACCTGAGTAAATATCTTCATCTGAACTAGATCCTTACCCTAACAAACATGCCGTTCTAGCATTCCTTTGTTTTGAATTGATTATCATTTTTAAACTGTATCATGTTTATGTGGCAGCGAAGCATCTGCTAAAGGGTTCTGATATACTGCTGTCAGTGATAGGTATGGCATGCAGAAGCCATACATTCAAAATCGGAAGCCTTTCATAGAGAGAGTAAAAATTAACAAGAAAAGTTTTTCATGCAAATCACAAAAATTACGCATAATTTACAAAAGAGAAGCCAAATTTCAGGATTCAACGCGGTACAATTGGCAGTTTTCAATGCGACTGTTGAAAATAACAACACACAGCGAATTCTTTAATGGAGCAATAGCTCAAAATTACATGCAATAATAATTCATCCAAGGCATGCCACTTAGTAATAGTGTAATTTATATCTCAACAGATAAAACAAAGCTAATTTCACAATATAAATAGGATAGTGCTTCTTTGTCAAAATGTGTGTTTAAGTAAATAGGAAATCGTCGTTTAACTATATACTACGCGTTTTCAGTTTTAAAGGACCACCATTTGCGAACTTCAATTAACTGTATGTTTGTGTGTGGCAGAGGGTGGGCTCAGTGGTTAGAGCACCAGATTCCGAAGCAGACGTGCTCAGGTTAGAGCCTTGACCGCGGCAAATTCTGAACAACACGTGATGAGTTCCCAATAAGGACGAAACCGTTCTACTGGATGAATTACCTTTTCCATACTATATAATACATAGTTTATATTGGCATATGTAAGTACTAAATGGGTCAGGTGTTTATATCAACTTCGCAACCTCGATTAAAAGTAACTCTATGTTTATTTCTTAGAAATCATCGTAGCCACGGCACAATATACCAACCTAGACTCACTGGGAAATTAAAATTATGGTAGCTTTTGGATGTATTAACAGAGTTACACAGTAATGTCATCAATCATTGTTCTAATGTAAACGGTGCCGTTATCTCCCATTACTATTATTTGTTGCAACTTTGAGTTCTGGTTAGCTAGTAGTAATTGTACAATAGTGCATTCTCTTTCTATGATATTTGGTATTTAAGAACACACTAACGGAACAAATAAGCTACTTTTAATACCTTTCAACGTATTGGTCGTAAATGAATCCCCGGTTCGCTGTAATTGTAAGAGCCGTATCTTTTAACTGACTGAACTGGAACAAGAAAAAAATGGTAAGCGTGGTATATATCTTTGCATCGATATTCACACCAGCTTTTAATAACATTCATCCAATCGATTCTATACATTTAAATTTATATGCTACTTAATGAGTAGAATTACTTGTCTACATTTGCAAATTAATTTAATATAATTATTATTTTAAGAGATGTTTTGACACCAAATATGTGCAATCATTAATAAAATTATACAATCATATAAGCATACAATAAGTAGAAAAAATTTATGGCCAACATGCTCGTGAGCTAAAAATTATTTAAGCAAATAAATTAATCATTATTCGTTTTACACTTTATAAAATTCGATCTACATGGCACAAACATCATGAGACAGAAATAGGCTAAACGAATTCAAACATGAGTTCGGTCGATCTGTTTTGCTTCATTTTGTCACGACCAGAAAGGTATCAAAGCGTGTTGCTCAAATAACAAACAACCAGATCAAGTTGGAATTAACAAGTTCACACTAAATAGCAATTGTCCTGCAAAAAGAATATGAAAGGTTATGATGCTATTTTCAACTGCGTGCACTAGAGAAAACGTGTACATATAAACTTACTTCAAGCTATACTAAACAAACTAGAAAGTTTATGATTTTGATGAAATTTAAGAAGGCTAAATGAATTCAGAATAGTTAAGCCGTAGATAATTATGTAAATGTTCATTTAATATTGGTAAATTGCAAATTGTTATTTTATAATATACCCACCATGACAGGCAGCAATACAACGGACGTTAATAACTTCTGCTTCACTGCCGTATAACCATGAGGAAAATAATATATTATATATATATATATATATATATATATATATATATATATTACAGGAGGGTTCGAACATCAATTAGACCAGCTTTAAACCATGCGCTGTTACCAGCACGATAAAATAAAACTACGTAACTATTTGACACTGTGGAGGTCAATTAACTTGTTGGAGATAAACTAACGCCTCATATAAATATAAATCAATTTTTAATTTTGGACATTTGATGTTATCGCTGGTTTCATAAAACAATATTTTGTTTTTTAAAAGTTAAGTGTGTGTTCTATAATAGATATATTGTAAAAAACCTTATTTTAACAATATGGCTAACAATGAGAAATCTGAGGATACATAGCAATTAAACGAAGGACTAAATAAATGTAAGTTAAGAGCAAGTTCTGAGGGAGATAGTTTTTCTAAATCAGATGATCATACCGTATATATGGGTTATCCGAACCTCGCATCTCAGAGGCTCTCCTATGGTAGTGACCAAAGGGCCTATACAGCGCGAAAGTCGTTTTCATAATCAGACAGGAAGTGCCCATCACGAATTGAACCCACGGCCATTACTACAGAAAAACGTAAATGCTTTAAGCTACATCCTTCGTCATGACTATGCGACGTCTTTGACTCCAGTTTTATGTCCTTACTTGAAAGTTAACTTTTAGAAAAAATGTCATTTATTATGATAAAGTAATTGCCTCTTCAGAATATAAATTTCCAATAATGCCATAAACAATTTTATAAACATGCATGCTACTATAAATCGACAATGTGCTATATCAACGCAAATGAAGCGATTTGACAACTTCCGCATAATAATCGGATATAGAATCTCAGTTGTTTTAATACATTCTAAGCAACCTAAGCCTATGGGCAAAATGTAGTTCATTTTCTGCTTGATGGTACATATGTAATGACAGAAAGAAAGCAAGTGTGATAGATACGAAGAGAACTTGAGCTACCAGTAGTGCAAAATCAGATGATCTGGGAAGATGTATATTACCAAACCAAGGTAACACAACACCAAGAAGAAAACGCTGAACCTAAATTATTTCTTAAAGCTAGGAAATAGCAAAGTAACATTATTTTACAAACAACGAGTCACTGAATTATTAATATTCATACGACATGAAACAAATATTTTAAGGAATGTTTTATTGTTGCCGACGATAAAGAAAGTAATTTGCTTAAGAGCCCTAGGAATGGCGAACAAGAACTATTACTGATTTAAAAGAAAGTAGTAGGCTTATTTTCCTCCGGGGTTTACCTCTGAGGCCTCACCAATCGTTGGTGATGCGAAACAGTCGATGGAGGATATGTATTCACAGGTTTCTTTGTCAGAAAGCTAACAAGCAACCGGCGTTGAGGCGCTAATCATCACTATCTCTCTTCCATAGATAATAGCATCGTTAATATTCAATTTTAACTATTAAATTAATGGCTCGTAGAAAAGGTTAATATTATTCATGCATGTGTCTACTAGCCCCACACCAAAACCAATTAAACACTTGTCTCATTTTGCATGGTCAAAATAGATTACAAAACGGGGCATTAAAAATTGTATAGGTATGACAGTGCCCAACATGACAGAAATGGGAACAAAATTATCAAATTTATAACAGTTGATGTACCTAGTAACAATTTAGTTCAAATATGAATAAATATGCTTAGTCTTAGCTAAATAACGATAAGAAATTTGAACGATTTCAAATAAAACCCGAACAAATCCTGTCCGCATTGTGAAAAAAACTCAATTTACACGAATATTGAGCTTAAATAAAACGGCGTCAACTGAACATGCAACGCCTATTATTTGATGCAATAAAAAACAAGCATTAAATACGTATATAAAAATCGACGGGTTTAACCGATAGGCACAAAATATTAATTCGCCACAGACATCACATGCTGGCCCGAATTGACTTGAGAAGAGAGTAAAAACAGGCATGGCATTAAAAATACGATTTATTGCATACTCTCTTGTGATGGAAAGACAAAATAAAAGTTAAATATGGTGTTGCAAAGCCTCCGACAAAATCAATTTACCAAATTATAACACAGTCTGCTAAGAATGACAGAAAATATGCAAATGTGATTATATGTACAACCTATCACATAGTTGACTAGTAGACGTGAATCAGTTCGAGCTTAGTCGAGTGCAAAGTTGTTTTGCATCGAAAGCGAAGTCGGTGCTGATCACCTTTTGCAAATCCATTAACCAGGCATCGCGTTCTTCTTCAACTTTCGAGCAGAACGCATAAACACGATCCGGAGTGTGCACTGAAAAGCAAAAACCCACAGTCTTTCGAACTTTATCTGAAACGCCTGCAGAAACAGCGTAGCCTTCAGCTGCCAGGCCCAGGTACACGTAACCGTACTGAACTTCCGAGTACATGCCATCGGAGTAGTACAGTCGCCTGTGAACCAAAACGCACCAACGCGAGCGCCACGCATCACTAGAGCTAGGGCCGGTCTTGCTAAGCCAGCCACAGCGGGTGATGGGATAAGTCAGATGGACGGCCACCTCGGCAGGCACAATTGACCGACCCATTCCGGACAAACTCAAGCACATTCTGTGATACTTGCCGTAACGAATGGCGTTGTACCATTTTATCATTGTTCGTGGTTGGTCAGAGCTTACAAACCAGAATATTGGATTCACTCTCTCGTTGTCCTGTACGATTGCAGTAGTTCTTGAAATGCCGTAATCCGCCGTAATAAAAGACATGTTTAATAGCTCCAAGTTGAGCATACCTCGTGGCTCAGAGTCGGTTTCTTTCGCATAATACTTCAAGACACATCCGTCAGTTGAAAGCCTGAAAATACGATCCACAAATTGCGAGTGATCTCTGGGCTTCTTTTTTAACCATCCAACCTTATCCGCAACACAGTACTCAGCTCTTAAAGCCTTCGCGGCGTCACTGGCTGTAAACTCCTTTTGAACATATTTGCTCTCAATGAAAACATTTCTGATAATTTCCGGACAATCAAGAGCAGGCCACGGGCGATGATAAAACGGCGGCAAACATTGTTCAAGCTCATTGTTAATAGCAACATTAGTTCCCTTTTCTTGCAGAGATTGTATTAGTTTATCATCCCAGGCTGCAGAATCATCAATAAGTATGACAGTGAAAGACAACTGCTTATGCGTGACTAATACATATCTATATGAAAAACTCACCTGCACAAACACTGCAAATAAAAACGCCATATTCGACAGAAACTGCTGAAACACAAGGTCGGTGGCAATCAGCACAAAACGAACATTCTGGATCAGCCGCTCTTTCCAACAGTCTATCACTAGCGTTCATATTAAAGCGTGAAAATCACATCAAATTGTCGGGAACACGACAAGTTATTTAAACAAATTATATTATAGCGAGTCACAATTACATCTAAAAAGTCAGAATTGTAATTCAAAATACAAAAACCAAGACGGAGTAGCTCCAACTATAGAGTCCTGATACATTTTACTAACATACTAACCCTAAAGATCACCGTTTTCACAATTGCCTTGTGTAGAGGATGTTAAATCTTCCGCCTTATGTAAAATGACCTTGACTGATAAATTTAAACCACCATAGCTGATTGTAACGAACTTTATTTAAAAAGAATTTTTTCTTTTTATTTTCCAGAACATTCTTTGTTTAAATACTTGATTTTAAAATTGTGCGCTATTTTCAGTTTTCGAATATCTCGCTCCTTGACTGGTATTGTAATTTTGGTCTGCTGCATTTTAACATTTTTTCCATACTAAACGATTATTTCATCCTAAAATATATTGCTCCATCAATTGCCTTTTTGTTCTAATATAAAACAGAAAGGAACAGGAGCCTAGGAACAGGTATAATTATTTTTATCTTTGGTTCAAGTCTTCCAACTCTCTAGATAAATTACGGAGCGAAACAGCTTCCGGCTTTCACTTTCCGATTGCCTTACAGTAAGTGTCGACTTAATTGTTATCTCCTATACTCATGGATACCGATATTAAATTCGAGGACACAAGTAGGTTGATGCAAGTCATAGAGGACTTGAACTTAAGCAATGATAATAACCATATAAGCCTATCAGACTCTACTGTGAATTTTAGGACTTCCAGCGATCTGGCATCTATGGGGCTTACAGACACGAATAGGTTAGGAGCCTCAACACTTGAATATTGTTTTATCGACAAGAATTAAGTAACGATTATTGATAAATTTAAACTTCCTCTGTTGAATGGAACGAATATCATTAAAAGTAAAATATTCTCTTAATTTTTAGAAAATCTTTTGTTGAAATCCTTTTTAGTATATTTAATTTTAAATTGTGCGTAATTTGGGTATCTGTATTTGTACCGGATTGTCGTGATTCTCTCTGTGAAATTGCAGTTACCATATCATTTCTCGGTTCAGTTTTATAATTTTGATCTTTGCAATTTATTTCTGTTAAAAATAATTTCCTTTTTCATGTGTGCTTATTGGGATCGTTCAGGAACAGGCAGTTTAGTTATTCCAATTTGCGCGTCTAATCTCTTCCAAGTTAAGCATACTGGAACAGTGTTGCGTCAGAAGTACACAGTCTAATTAATTTTAATTATATATATATATATATATATATATATATATATATATATATATATATATATATTTAAATGGTAGGCATGAAATAATTACATATGGAAGAAAATCTGTAATGTCAGACCAATAAGCTCACAAAGACTGATTCAGACTTAGAGTCTACGGGGCTCTCATCAGATAATAGGACTTGAGCCCCTAAACTATGTCTTTTTAGAAAGGTGTAAACGTTTTGTAACAGCTGAAATTAATTCGTCGAAATTTTGTCTAAAATAAATGAAATTTTTTTATGCTGGATCAAAGGGACGCGTAACCATCCGTTGACCATTGACGTTCGATTTTGCATCTATATAAGAGCAATTCAAGTACGAAGCAACACATTTTTGCTCTTCTCGCTATTTGTGATTGCTGTCGCCATCTCTGCTGCATTGGCTATCTTTGCTTATTGCTCTATTTATGTTTGCCACGCTGTGTCGCTAAATCGACATGTCTTCAGGCATGCCAATCGTCTTGATGCTGCGTATTCAGTCATGCGCAATCGATCATCCATTAATCGAATTCCTAAGTGTACCAGCCACCTCAGTCCATCCGCAGAACTTCAACAAGACGAGTCAAGACAAACAAACAGTATCTTGCACATCCTGCTTCTTCAATTCTTCTTGTTCACATGCATCAGCTCAGAGGATCAGCAGCCAACGAATAACACACAATGAGCTAGTGTCTAGAAAGAATTCGGGACATCATCATTTCGCTAATATTCACGAACTCTCATGACATTTGCCGGTGAATGTCTCCCAGGTCCTAAGAAGAGCCACCGGCATTAGCTGCTGCCTCCGTATCTTTATCTTGTTCTTTAGATACGTTGCACGGCACCCTAGCCAGAACGCCAATTGTTGAATTAAATAAACCATTATTATGAGCCGTTACAAACCAAGTGACAACACGACTTTTCAAATCAGTTGTCGAATTTTGTACACCCTGGTCACTCATTCGTCACACGCAATTGCAATTCACCTAATTAGCGCATATCTTTTCTTAGCCCAGCCTACTATTATTTCACTATGACGATAGTAACAGTTATACTTTATTCTTACATTTATTGTAGTCATTCGGAAATTTGTATCCCAACATGGAGTTGCACATGAGCTGGGCCAAAATATTTTTTTCTGACCTTTGACGGATCACCAGTAGTAACGATTTAACCATTTTATCAATCAAATCTAAAGTCATTTTAATACCGTTAATTCAACGAAATTCTACAGTGTTATTTAGCTCAATTCTTAACCTTCCTAATCTTCAATCAAACGGTTTCCGTATAGTATCTGTTAATGTACAGATTTAAAATAAATTATTTAGTAATACTGATACAGAAGAAACAAAATTTTAGTGTTCCACAAAGCTCCCAGTTTACTATTAAAACTTAGGTTTTCAACAATTAGATTTTTCCACTAAATGATTATTCGTTTGTGATCTAATTGCCAAAAGTAATTAAAAAACTCATAACTATAAAATAACCAATTTCCTCAATTAATACATATGTTATAAGCAATATGAAAATCTAGTTAGGATTTTTTTAAATTGAGATAGATCATTGAAAGAGAATATGTAGCATATATCACAATTCTGAAGTTTATTGAAATCACCTACAGCCAAGTTTAAACACGGCAGGCAAATATAAATAAGAAGGTTGTAATTTACTAAAAATTATCAGGTATGTACATATAATGTGTTCTCGTGGATAGTGTTCAAACAATCAGGCACGTGCGATCAGACTTTACTCCGACTCTAAAGCAATTATCAGTTTTGGATTGAACCCTATCTTTTATAATTGTATTTAGCTTAATAACGTCGTCTTTTTTCTCTATATTGACTAATATTAACTGTTTCAATTAAGACGACCGAACCTAAACTACCCCAGGAAAAACATTTAAAATCTACTCAATAGATCTCCTTATCAAACACTGGTAGTTATCTTTTTCAATTAACTCAGCCAACTCATTCCATGCAGTATTTTTCGTGATAAGGTTATCTATCCGTCCATTAAACACCATTTCTAGTTTTTATTCAGTGCGTTTAGATACTTAATATGATTCTCAGTTAAATTCTAGTTTGAATCAAGCTCAAAAAGTTTTGTTTTCAATACACAATTCTCCGGAGAAATATTTTGTGTAAAATTCAGCTTCGTCTATATTCATTTTAATTTTATTATTCTCTTTTGAAATATTTCAAATCGACTTCTTGAGCCCGTCTACATTTTTTCAATATATAAACTATAATTGTTATTAGGAGACATTTAAAGTAACTATTTCAGAAGCCATTTATCAGTTGAGATTTCGAGATTTCTCCTGGAATTTATTGAGATATCTTAAATCTCAATGTATATTAGGCTCCAAACTGCGACTCCTCTAGCGATACCTGTTCTGTCTTCATATTTAAAATTAACTACCATAATAATCACAATTGTATTTAATTTGATGTTCTGTAGACAATATGACTAGATACACTTCACGTAACACTACATCCCAAACAAATTATTGTAGTATAAGATTTTACACGAAAAGTAGAATAATTAATTTATCTGGTTCTAATTATTCAAATATGCATGAGTTATAAACTAACATCATGTTAGTAAAAGTATATTGTGCCGAAAATCAATTTTATAAATGCTGATGAACCTGAGGTTGACAGTGCTAAATATTCTTGTAGCTCATTTGAAGTTGCTTACAAATTTGGTTTTGGCTGAGCAAATCACTGCAAAGTTGCGTTGTGCATAATAGACCCGGCCAGGGATCGACGGTCTACTATCTAACCTGTTCCTTTGATCTCCAAAACAATATAGATAAACTAGAGAATGCAACGGTCCAAATTCACAAAATCCTCAAAGCCATTTAAATCTTTGACGATATTTCTTTCTATCATCCTTTAGACGTTTTACGTTTCCTCATAAAATGGAGACGCAAGGTTTTTCATATTTTTATTAATTATATATAAATACGATGCTGCTCTTATTTCGAAAGACATAAAGAACTTGAATTTGCTATTTGTAAACTTCGTCGGAGCTAAACAACACATCTTATCTCTAAGTGCTGAAACAACCAAATCTATGTAACTGGAAACCAAATCAAGACCACTTTGAGTGTTTTACAGTATAGAATAGAATAGAATAGAATATCTTTATTTGGATTCAAACCAAACATGTTTCATCAAATAATAATATTGAAAAATGTCAAATATAGAAACGATATCACATCACATAAATATTAACAATTAGTCTCATGTAGATAAGTAAATCTCACTGGTTATACTGTACAATATATCAACATCAGAAAGTTCGGCTGTAAAGAGAAATAGATTCATCATCAAAAATATTTAAAAAATTAAGGTATAATTCGAGTGTAACAGTATGCAAAAAATGAGAACCATGACTAGCAAATGATTGTATGTATTGTTGACCAACATGATGATATAATACATAACATTTCAATTTTAATAACACAAAACTTGGAGATAAAAATCTCAAAAGGTTATGTTGCTGATAACAATTATCCTTCGTGTGTGATGTGTGATCCATTGAAAAAGATATCTGTACATTGATATCGTAATATTGGGGAAAATCATGATGACAGTGGATTTAAACATTTTTGTATGCAATCCGAAAATCAGGTAAACAATTATCTTTGTCTTTTGTTCAACCATGAGAAAATATTATCATAATCAAAATTAAAAATATCAGCAGGATTGTAGACTATTTCTAGTTCAGTAGATAAAAATTGAAAAGACAATTGATTATGAATTTTGTAAATTTTCGAAAAAGAGAATAACATTTCTGCAACATTCCCCATCAAAGGAGAAGATATTGCCATATGTCCAAACTTCAATGGTTCTCCACATGCCAATTCTGCCATATAAATTCCTACCTGTACCGTATATTTGTTGCGTATGACTATCAATATTATTGGAATGTCGAGTATCCAGCTCGTACCATAAGTAAATCTCAACACAACATTCAATTCAAAATGCAGCCTTACTACCATCTCGATTGCTCGTGGGTTGTACGAGCTAATATGTAATTCATCTTGTCCTATAATATTGAGAAATCTTAAGAAGGCTCTGGCATAAATTGACTACCACAATCACTAGTGGCTCATACCAGTACACCATACCGCGACAACCAATTATGTAGGAAAGTGAAAAAGATTTCTTGTGCTGACATATACTTCAAAATCGCCACTTCAAATTGACGACTGAAACGGTCAAGCATTGTAAACAACTATTTTTTACTGTTGACTTCTGACAATACGAAAATGACAATATGAACATGTTTGAAATGTTCGATTGTTATCCCGATATTCCAGATCTCGGTTCGAGTATGTCTCTAAACCTTACAGTTTTGGCACTTGACACAAGCTCATACCCGAGCCCGTATGCCTTTAGACACATGCGGCTATACGGAAGGATATCTAAAATAATGCATCCGTTAAAGTATTTTGACGGGTAACTCCAACAGCGCATGCAATATTGGAAGGCTTCTGGAAGTTTCGCATAACAACCACTTGCCCCTACCGATTTTACGAAAATAAGCTGGACTTTTAGTCAAAATCAACGTGAAGAGATTCAACTATTTTGCTTCCATGATTTGCTACACTGAAACATGGGGATAATCTTCTAGATTCTTTAGCGAAATAGCTCAACGTCTGCTTTATTTGGTCTGCTAAGTTTATTTGCTACTATCCTTTTATTACCAGCAATATGGAAGACAGTAAAGATAAGCACTGCTAATCGAATAATCTTGGAATTTACACTGCAAGAGTAATTATGCTTGTGGTTTGTCAATAACTTGAACCGCAAGAAGCACTTTACCAAAAGTATCATACCGTTTTAATCTTTGTAATGAAGCTTTCGACTAAAATCCAATTTGCCTTATTACACAATTGTGTTTTGCTCATGCACATCACCAATTGCAACAGCTGAGGAATCTGTGACATTATTAAATGGCTTTTCCCAGTTTACAGGTTCTAGGGTTGTTAATTCACTTAGCATTTACTCAGCCCAAAGGAATTTTTCTCAGTATTCCTGGTTCAAGTTGATAGGACAGGACTTTCTGATTATGGCGTGTTAATCATCTTAAAATTCCGGCTAGGCGTGGAATGAATCGCCGGTAATGGCTGATCATGCCCATGAACCTACGCAGATGGCTCACGATCCGAGATACTGTTACATTCCTGATTGCTCGGATCCTATCTCTCAATGTTTTAATATCCTACTTCGAAAGTTTATGTCCACGTGTTTGACTGAAAAGCATTCAATTTTGCTCTTATTTGGTTTGACCACTAATCCATATTGTTCACCCTGGTTAAAATTATTTCGAAATGCTAGTGGCGTTCCCCACTCGACCGACTGAATAAATATTGTCGTCTATATACACACTTGCAAATAAAAATTTCTGGAGGATTCCTTCTTCAAAACGCAGGAAAGTCTGAATGGCAATTTTAAAACCAAAAGGCATTTGAACAAATTCATGCGATCCACTTTAAGGAAATCTGACTGTGATGAGTTGTACAGAAATTACTTACATCATTATCTGATAATACGTCTTCTGGAGATTTAAAGTTTAATTAACCTCATATCCACTTATGTCTCGGAGCAAAGTTCTCTGGTTATGGAGAGGATAATAGTCACCCCTAGTCAAAAAGTTCAAATTAGACGATAGTTCTAAGAAACCCTCCATTTTTCTAGTTTATTTTTGTAAACCACTAATATAAGAAAGTAATATTTGAACTTAGAATCCTAAAATTCCCTTTTAGCGGAATTGGTGAAATTTGGCAAGAGTGATCTGTTGCTTGTGTTGTGCCAAAGGTTGTGCCTTGGGTGAACAAGGCAACGGAGCCACCAGCTCTATTTGTTGCTCTAACCTCGACTTCAATATTTTTTTTGGCAATACGAATTTAAAAAACGGCCAGGTGTTTCTCGATGATATCAGCGGAGTCATCTGAGAATGTAGGACGTGTAAAACGGACTGATCTAGCTACTGTGGTTCCAGACGCAGTATGTGTTATCTTCCTCACGCACTTTTTAATAGTCTTGAATTTGGTATCTAATGAAAGATTTAAGTGGGCTAAAATATCATCCCAATGATATTGTTTTTCACGTCGGCTACCAGAAAATTCTATTCCTAGGAAGACGTACGCCCCGAATTTACAGAAAGATCTTTTGCCCTATAAAACCTATCAGACTACATTTGGCTGCTCATAGTTAATAATAAACTGTGGGATAATCTGCTTCCACCACATCTCAATGAGGAACTCCAGACCAATAAGTTCTTCTATAAGGATTAAGCTATTAATGCAAAGCGCGGCAACTTTCTCAAGATCTCCAGTTAGGCAAGATATAATTCTTTTGCCGGTTGTTTCTTTGCTACATCTTATTGTCGTATTCTTTGATATCGCTAGAAGCATGCATTTTATTGGTCCATCATGAAGACTTTGTGATGCAACCCCCAAACGGCTCCCACTATTGCGAGATTTATGCTATTCCTGATGAAGAAATTACTCTTAATCAGATTGGTGCTACGTTTCTATCTGAGTCCAGCTAAAAGTTAGTATAGGCAGTCTTCTCCTTGGCACTTAGCATTCCGTCCTTTACTTCCACATCTATCAAGCTCATAATTTCGAAACTTTTTCTATATTGCCAAGGATTAGCCAACTGGTTAAGCACAAGTGTTATATATATATATTTATACAAGTAACAGGCAAAAGACAGTGGATTTTTTATGCAACATTGCACGTCGACTATTAGATTTGGAAAAAGATTTAATACGAAAAAAGAATAATTAAATTACCCCTTCCTGGACGTTCCCACTATGCCCAAATGAGAAAAGAAACTCATGATATCAGAATTATATTGGGAGGATCAACAATTTTATAAAGGATAAATGGACTCAAGCACGCCAAACACAAGATACATGAAGCTGAAATTAAGCACAATACAACAGAATAAATATTCAAAAGTATTTAAACAAAGAATTTTCTAGAAATTAAACGAATATTTTCTTTTTTAATAATATTCGTTCCAATCACTCCAGATGGTTTTAATTTATCACCAAATAGTTAATTGTCGGAGGAAATATCTTCCTCTATAGTCATGAACGAATTTCAAAAGATCATTTTCAAATTCAAAAAATGAGAAATATAATAAATATTGTAGACGGCGTCTTCACTCTAAGTTAATTTTGGAGCTGAATGGCTATGTTATATCTATTTGAGAAAGAAAGACGATTTACAACAAGGAGGAATAATCGCCGATTTTTCGGATCTTGGTCCTATTCTATGTATCCTTTTAATAGAAGTCATAAAGAGAGCGGTCTACAGATTTAAGTTTAATACTTATATAAATTAGAATAGTCTTCTAAATTATAAGTTTTGCAGTGAAAGAAACGGCTGTTGGAAAAAATATTGGTGAGAATAAATACAATGATATATAATATTTTATTCCGAAATTTATAAGAATACATATATTAAATATTCCCATACAATTTTTTTGCGGAATATCTGCAGACTAGAAATTAGCGAGTTACGTAGTAAGCCAATTATTTTTTCTGTCCAGGCTACACCTGTCCTTTCATAAGATTTTTTAAATATAAGGTTATTTTAAAATTTACTCATTTGCCCATTATCGATTTTAATTTATGCTGAGGTAAATGCAACCCAGGATAGTTAACAGACCACAAATTAAATTAATTATTTAGAGTTACAATGTCATAAGTTTAGCGCTGCTGTTATTAGTCGCACCTTTGTTTTCATGAAAACATTCTAGTTATGTCACTATTACTTAATACAAATTTGATATTAGAATACAAAAATCCTGACAGTGAATTGTTTTATTTATGTCAGGAAATTTCAAACGATTTCTATTTCCTAAAGCTCAATGTGAGGAATGTGCGTGAGATTATACTTTCCGATCATGCTGTCTTTGGTTTATCCATCTGGTCACAACTGAACTAATTTGTTACTAGGTTTGCAACACCTAATACTTACTTGCATATATATATATATATATATATATATATATATATATATATTAGTTCTCCGCAACAAAGAGTATTTAACTGTTAAATATTGAATTTAATGATGTCATGTTTACCGCGAAATGTGATAAGTGATATCGATCAAGGCCAGAGTGTATAGATTTACTGGAGTAACTGGTGTTCAAAAATAGTTGTAATTCTCAATTTCGGTGTACTATAGCATACATTGATATCCCTCATGCTAGTACCATGTACCAACTTGGAAACCATAGTGTTAGAACCATGTACATTTCCGGTATTATAATATTGGTATCGGTTACTAACACTATAGTCATAGTGTTAGTATCCTTTACAGACTCGCTATATATGTATATATAATATAGAGTGAGTTAGCGTTGAAGTCGCATTGTCGAGACTATACGATGTTAGCTACTCTACTGCAGGCTTACACATTCGTCTAGGAGATTGTACCGTCCTATTATCCCACATTCCTCACCCAAATATATATAGTCAGTAAAGGCGTAATACCGGCTCCTACTGATGAGTCGCCAGTAAGCACGAAACGAATGTGCATGAGATTATACTTTCCGTTCATGCTGCCTTTGGTTTATCCTTCTGGTCACAACTGAACTAATTTGTTACTAGGTTTGCAACACTTAAAACATACTTGCATATATATTAGTTCTCCGCAACAAACAGTATTTCAATATATGGTTATGTTTGTGTGTTATTATGTAAATGACGATCGCGCACAACATTATTTAACACAAGAACCTGTAAATTTAAAACTATTGCGTAAACTTGTGTAAAACGCCCTGGCTTCAAGTAAATGCCGTACGACGTTTCAAAGCAGTGAGGTGACAGGACGGTTGAGAATTAAGACTGTTGGTGGCTCTTATTAGGATCGGAAATGCGTTCTCCGGCAAATGCCGAGAAAGTTAGATGGTGTAGCAGTGTTTAGAAGTACTCTTAGACACTTGAGACCGGCTCTGGTTGATTGGCTGGTGTTTCTTCTGTTGTGGCGTTAAAATCAGCAGTGAGAGTTGCCTTGTTGAAGATCTGCGACAACACCGTGGTGACTGGCACACGTAGAGGCCCAATAAATAGATGTTGCTCCGTCTCACTAGTTGTGCAGCGACAGGAATGGTGTGACTAGGTGACTCTGCTTGTGAAGCAAGTTCAGAAGTCAGCGTAGGTGAACAGTCAATGTGCGCAGCAGAAAACAAACGTGATTACTTACTAGCATGGTAAATGCACCATGCTTATATATTATTGAAATTAAAAATTCGCACGCCATTGGTTAAAGGAAAATTGTGCTTGTTTTTATTCGTCCTGTAGAGGTTAATTTAATTATTGGACACCAATTAACCTCTCATATAAAAATAAATCCATTTTTATTTTTGGACATTTGATGTTATCGCTGGTTTCGTAAAACAATATTGTAATTTTTGAAAAATATTGCAAATTTTTTTGGAAGTTCTTTTGTTCATATTGTCGAAGTTTTTGACTTGTCTTGTCGAAGAAAAAAAGAGAGAGTTTTTGTTCTGAGTTGCTGAATTGCACAAGCGGGACACTGCCTGGTTCCATCTCCGACTGTTGAGGCCCCTAACCTATTGGTGTCTGTAAGCCCCATAGATGCCAGTTCGCTAGATGTCCTAATATTCACAGTAGAGTCTGATATGCCTACATTGTTACCTGTGTCATTTAAATTTAAATCCGTTATGTCCTGCACTAAATGAAATACATCTTCTAATTTAATATCGGTATTCATGATCAAGAATTATTATACTCAAATTGACACTAACTTATGGCGATAGAAAGGTGAGAATTGGAAAGCTATATCTTCAGCAATAACCTGCTTTGACTGTGTACGTGACCCACAATAATAAATAAAATTACCTTCTCAAAAAAAGAGAGGAACGACTAATAGTAGATGTATTCATCGTTCTTCGGCTGACGAAGTATTCTTCAAGATCGTTTTGTGCATACTGGCTCCCCTGACGTCGTCATCTCGCCCGATATAACATTCGCTGGTTCTTCAATATCATCTGGTGTCGACAAATAATTTTCATGCTGTGATTCAGTAGAATAAGATTTTGATATGTTAGACAACGGTTTTTCCAATTGCTGCATTTCATTATGTGTCTGCAAGATGGGATTGCACACCTCAGATTCGCCCATGGAACGGTCATTCAACGCATCTTTTAATTCGGTCACACCGTCAATCCAGATAAACTGGGGAATACAGCGATCCAACGTAACACAATCCTCAATGCCATTTATTTCTATGATGACATTCTTATCAGTCATCCTCTTGACCTTGTATGGTCCTTTGTAAAATGGTGTTAGGCAATTCTTCCTATTCTCATTAATAATATAAACATGCGATGCCGATTTATATCAGAGGACACATAGCGTTTAGTTTTAGGTTTTCTAGTTTTGGTTGGGGCCAAACGACACATCTTGTCTCTAAGTGCTCCTACAAACCAATCTACATAACTAGAAGCCCAATCAAGACTACTTGGAGTTTCAATTAGAAGATCTCCAGGCAACCTTAATGGTTCTCCATAAACCAATTCTGCAATGGAAGTTCCTAATTGTGCCCTATATCTGTTGCGCATGGCGAGTAGTACTATAGGAAGATCGTGTATCCAGCTTGTTCCACTAGTACACCTTAATGCAGCTTTCAGTTCACGATGTAGCCTTTCTACCATCCCATTTGCTCGTGGGTTATACGCGCTAGTATGAATTATAGTGGTTCCCATGATGTTGAGGGATCTTACGAAAAGCTCTGACATAAATTGACTACCGCAATCACTAGTGACCTTTTCCGGAACACCATAACGCGATATCCAATTATGTAGAAACGCGAACAAAACTTCTTGCGCTGTCATGTCTTTTAAAATCGCCACTTCAAATTGACGACTAAATCTATCTACCATAGTCAGCAAGTATTTGTTTCCGTTTACTTCAGGCATCTCAACAATGTCTATGTGTACGTGTCTGAACCGTCCATTTGGTATTCCAATGTTCTTTATCTCGGTTCTGGTATGTCTCCACACCTTACACGTTTGACACTTGGTACAGGCTCTTACCCATACCCGTATATCTTTAGACATGTGTGGCCATACGTATCTGTCGTTGATTAATCGTATGGTGGCTTTAATGGATGGATGACCCATGTTATGTAATACTTGGATAATCTTGGCCCGTAACTCCAATGGCACATATGGTCGTGGTTGACTTCTAGATGTTTCGCATAACAACCACTTGCCACTTATGAGCTTACGCACATATCCTGGTCTTTTGGACAATACCAATGTAAAGGGATCCAGTCCTTGCGCTTCTTCGATTTGACTAACGAAATCATGCATTGATTCTTCTAAACTTTTCAAAGGACCTTGAAATATCGTATCGACATCAGCTTCATTCGGTCGGCTTAGTGCATCTGCTACCACATTCTCTTTACCAGCAATATGAGATACTGTGAAATCGAACTCTGCTAACCGTGTTATTTGGGAATTTACTCTACGAGAGTAATTAAGCCTAGCTGTTTTACCAAGTATGCTGATCAATGGCTTATGATCGGTTAATAACTTAAACTTGTGACAATCTAAGTAATGCTCGAAGTGTAACACTGCGGCATACACGGCTAGAAGCTCTTTGCCAAACGTATCATAACGTTTTTCTCGATCAGTAAGCTTACGGCTATAAAACCCAATCGGTTTTACTACGTCCCGATCTCTTTGCTGTAGCACTGCCCCTAATGCAACATCTGAGGCATCAGTGATTAGTTCGAAAGGTTTTTTCCAATCTACAGGTGCTAATGTGGTTACGTCACTTAACATATCCTTGGCCTTTTGGAAATTTTCTCGGTCTTCTTGACTCAAGATGATAGGCCAAGACTTCTTGATCGTGCTCTTTTCAAGAGTGAGATGGCTTGTTAACGATCCAAGAATTCCGGCTAGACCTGGAATGAATCGACGATAATAGCTGATCATGCCCAAGAACCTTCGCAACTGGCGTACTGTTCTGGGTTCAGTTACGTCCTTAATGGCTTGGACCTTATCTTCCAAAGGCTTAATTCCGTCTTTGGAAAGTATATGACCAAGGTATTTAACTGAAGAGCAACCGATATTACTCTTATTAGGTTTGACCACTAATCCATATTGTTCCAGCCTGGTCAAAACCGTTTCCAAATGCGTGCGATGTTCGTCTCGTGAGCGACTAAAAATTATTATGTCATCTATATATACTGTCGCAAATGGACAATTCTGAAGGATTTCTTCAGCCAAACGCTGGAATGTCTGACTTGCATTTTTCAAACCAAAAGGCATTCGAAGAAATTCATGCGATCCCCCTCCTGGAAATCTGACTGCGGTGAGTGGTATCGAACTTTCTTCCATTGGTACTTGATAGTACGCTTTCTGGAGATCTAAAGTTGAATTAACCTCATATCCCATTATATCTCGGAGCAAAGTACTCTGGTTAGGGAGAGGATAAGAATCACCCTTTGTCACTGAGTTTAATAGACGATAATTCCCACAAACCCTCCATTGACCCGGTTCAGGTTTGGGAACTACCACTATTGGGGAAGCAAAATTGGAATTTGACCTTCTACAAATCCCCTCTTCGCGCAATTGATGAAATTCTGACACAGCTACTTGTTGCTTGTGTTGTGCCAATGGTTGAGCCTTTGGTGAACAAGGTAACTGAGCTACCAATTCTATCTGGTGTTCTACTCCTATTTTCAAACGTATCGTTTTGGCACTAAAAGGTTGAAACACTGCTAGGTGCTTCTCGATAATATCGGCAAAGTCATGTGCGACTGATGGACGAGGTAAGAGGACTGTTCTAACTGCCGACACGTTAGACTCATTATTTATTGATGTCCCTACGCCTTCTGTGATAGTCCTAGCCTTGGGGTCTACTTTCAGCTTGAAATGTGTCAAGAAATCCATGCCAATGATATGGTCCTTGACATCGGCTAATAGAAAATTCCATAAGAAAGAAGATTTCTGGCCTAATGTTACCGACATTTCTTTCATCCCTTTTACTTCAATTGGACTACCGTTAGCGGCCCATAGTTGATAATCAAATGTGGGGCAATCTGCTTCCACCACGTCTGACCTAACTATGCTTACCTCCGCACCCGTGTCTATGAGAAATTCTAATCCAGATAATTCATCCTTAATAATGAACTTGTTGCTGGACACTCCGGCAATGTTTTCAAGATCCCCGCTTAGTGAGAATCTGACTCTTTTGCCTTTTATCTCGGTGCTATTTATACTAGTCGCCTCTCTTGCTTTGAGTATGCCTTTTAAAGGCATATCTGGGAGCCTTTGCAATGGAACCCCCCCTACGGCTCCTACTAGTGGGGGTTTTTCCCTTTTCCCGGTGACGGATTTCTCTCAACCGGTTTTGTGCTTCCTTTCCATTTGGGTTCACCTAATCGCGGGTAATTATAATTTTCATCTTGGCACTTCGCACTGCGTCCATATTCGCCCTGTGCCCTACCCCATCCGCGTGGCCCTTCGAAGTGTTGACGCGAGTAACTCCTTCGACGTCTAATGTACTGGACCTGACTCTGAAGTTGTGCGACATCACTACGCAATCTAGCAACTTCCCTACATAAAAAATGCAAATTTTCTTGTGTGGTCAGGTGGTTTTCGGTATCTGCCCTGACTGGCTGCATCGTTACAGAATCTGCCATTACAGCATGTACTTGTGGTTCTTGCTGTTTAGACACGCCGTCTAACCCTCTGAGTTTTGTCGGCCAATCTATGTTCATTGTGTCAAACACTTCTATTGTTGTTCTGAGCCTAATTGGTAACTCAGCTGTAAAAATGGAGTTGACTACATCACTAGATATATTCAACCTGGAAGCTTTCGTGCAAAGGCGTTCATAAAATTCGGACGGTAACTGACGCCCCATTTTTTCTAAGCGTAATAATTCGCACATTTGCGCTGTTCTTCCAGGCTGATATCTCTGTTGAATTTCTGCCATTAATAACTCAAATGCGTTGTACGGCTTTTCTTTCACAGTTCTGTCTCTGAAATTTTCCAAAGCATTTCGGAAATTCTCAGGCAATGCCATCCATACTGAAACAAATTTCTCCATAGGGTTCACAATACAATAAGCCTCAAATATCATTTGGGCATCTGCTACCCAACTTGCATGTTTCTCTGACTTATACTGTGGTAGACTAAATATTCTTGGACTGGCGCGGTCGCCGAATATTGTTGAGGCCCCTAACCTATTGGTGTCTGTAAGCCCCATAGATGCCAGTTCGCTAGATGTCCTAATATTCACAGTAGAGTCTGATATGCCTACATTGTTACCTGTGTCAATTAGATTTAAATCCGTTATGTCCTGCACTAAATGAAATACATCTTCTAATTTAATATCGGTATTCATGATCAAGAATTATTATACTCAAATTGACACTAACTTATGGCGATAGGAAGGTGAGAGTTGGAAAGCTATATCTTCAGCAATAATCTGCTTTGACAGTGTACGTGACCCACAATAATAAATAAAATTACCTGTTCCAAGGCTCCTCCTCAGTGTTATATTATATCAGAACACAAGACAAGTGTTGGAAGATTATATTGTAGAAAGCTTTTTAATGTTTATAATGGAAAGAAATGTTAAAATGCAGCAAACGAAAATCTTCAACCAGCCCAGAAGCGAGATACTCAAAAACTGAAAATAGCGCACAATTTTAAAAATCAAGTCTTTAAACAAAGAATGTTCTGGAAAATAAAAAGAAAAAATTCTTTTTAAATAAAGTTGTTACAATCAGCAATGGTGGTTTAAATTTATCATTCAAGGTCATTTTATATAAGGCGGAGGATTCAACATCCTCTACACGACTCCTTAATAATAAAACATTGTAATCTTCTTGTCAATTGTTCTTTTTAATTATCAGCGAAAAGAACCACGAATTTGCTTTGGGTATTTAATGTAAATATTTGTTTTAAGGTCTCAATAATTCTGGTTCAGTAACCTGTGGATATCAGCGTATCCTGGTAAGCTAATTTAATATATTATAAAAATTGCAAGTAATTTAATAATATTATGTCTGGTTTATTAAATACTGAGGATACAGAGCAGTTGGCTAGTGGACTTCAGGATTGTAGCTTAAGAGATATTTCAGAGGAACTTAAGTATTCCAAGATAGATGATCAATACGCATATATGAATTTTCCGGGCCTGGAATCCAAGAGACCCTTGATGGTAGTGACCAAAGGGCCTCTACGGTCCCGCGTAAATTAAATTTGAATTTCATTTACGCAATATGTTGGCGAATTGTTCTTGAGCCGTTACACTTGAAACACATTTTTTAACAAAACTCTATTTATCAGGATCCTTTGTGCGGGAAGATATGATGTAGATGATCGTTATTGCCGCAATTCTATGGATAGCAATGTCAAGCTTAATATGTTCAGAACAGACAACCATTCTGAATGGGTCGAAGAAGCAAGATTTTATTTTAAACTAAAACGGATGACCGACCCTATAGAAAGGTTTGCCTCGGCTTGGTGGTGCTTACCTGAGCCATTAAAGAAGAATCTATTTAGACTCAGGAATTTTGTTACTGAGAACGAACCAGAAAATGCATTTGAGCTTCTAGTCTAAGAACTCAATGGACGATATCAGCCCGAGAGGATTGAACGTATGATTGACTTATTACGTCTGGAAAAGATGGAAAATCTACTTCCATCTGAATTTTATGACAGACTTATTTCAAAATCCATCGGGCTTGATATATCTGAGGAAGTTATAAATAGTATATTTGTAGCAGAATTGTCTGCTAGACTAAGAGCCACCTTGGATGTATATGATACATTGGAACTAGAGTGGCCCAAGAAGCTCAAAGGGTTGGACAAAGTGTATCGTCAGAAGGAACCTAAGGTGTATGCAGTAACCGCAGATTCACGCCTGGAGCAGCAACAAAGACATCTCTCAGAGAGACTCCTGACCATACAGAATGAATTAAGTACCCTCCGCAGGGATGTGGGTTGGATAAAAAACAATAAGGAAAGTTCCAACAGAAGTAGGGTAAATTCTCGGAGTCGAGGTTCATATTCCAAGCATTGGAGAGGCGAATCGCGTGAGGGTGTACAAGGACCACAAGAGTGGTGCATATCGCATCGTAAATACGCCGAGTTTGGAAAATGTCAGGAGGAGGGATGCATGTTTCCAAAGTTGGGTGGTCCCCGATGGAAAGGAAGTAGACTTCCTGTAGCCTGGTGTAATCTGCCGGAAAACTAAATAAGCCCCCGCTAATAGGCGCCGTAGGGGGGGGGGTTGCGCATGCAAGGCTCCAGGGTATGCATATTCGAGGCATACTAATATCTTCGCGGTTAGGTTCGGAAGCTTCGATGGAAGAAATTCGCGGTAATACAGTCCGTAAATCTGTTAGATTTCGGCTGGACGGTAATCTTAAAGAGGTTGCTGGTTATAGCAACAATAACTTCGTTATAACTGATGAACTTAGCGGGTTAAATTTCTTAATAGACACGGGTGCAGAGGTGAGCATAGTTCGATCCGATGTGGTGGAAATTGATAGCCCCACATTCGATTATCAACTATGGGCTGCTAATGGAAGTCCAATTGAGGTTAAGGGAGTTAAAGAATTGTCAGTGACTTTGGGGCAGAAATCGCCATTTACGTGGAATTTTCTGGTCGCTGATATAAAGGATAACATCATTGGGATGGAATTTTTGATCCATTTTAATCTCGCTTTAGATCCCAAATCTAGGACCATTGGACAAAGCACTAGGATAGTGACTTATGCTGAGACTGGGACCTCAGTAGTTAGGTCAGTGAGACTACCCAGACCCGTCGTCGCCGATGACTTGGCGGATGTCATCGAGAAACACCTGGCCGTGTTTCTGCCATTCAATGCTAAACGCAAGGGTTTAAAGACAGGCATAGAACACCAAATCGAGTTGGTGAAACCACTACCTTGTTCGCCGAAGGCTCAACCGTTAGCACAACATAAGCAGCAGGTTGCTATTGAAGAATTTAAGCGGTTGAGAGAAGAAGGAATTTGTAGGCGTTCAAATTCCAACTTTGCATCTCCAATAGTGGTTGTTCCCAAACCTGAACCAGGTCAATGGAGGGTTTGTGGTAACTATCGTCTATTGAATTCGGTAACGAAAGGTGATTCGTATCCTCTACCGAACCAGAGTACTTTGCTCACTGATATAATGGGGTATGAGGTATATACAACGTTAGATCTGCAGAAGGCGTACTATCAAGTACCTATGGAGGCAGAATCTTTACCGCTCACAGCAGTGCGATTCCCTGGAGGAGGATCGCATGACTTCGTATGTATGCCTTTTGGTTTAAAGAATGCATGTCAGACATTCCAGCGTCTGATGGAGGAAGTTCTTCAAAACTGTTCATTTTCTAAAGTGTATATAGATGACATCATTATATATAGTCAATCTAGGGAGGAACATCGCGAGCATTTGGACATCGTTTTGTCTAAGCTGGAACATTATGGATTGGTAGTGAAACCAGAAAAGAGCAGGATTGGTTGCTCTACCGTAAAATATCTTGGACACACCATTTCCAAGGATGGAATCAAGCCCATGGAAGACAAGGTACAAGCAATCAAGGATGTGCCAGAAACCAGAACTGTACGCCAGTTGCGTAGATTTTTTGGCATGATTAGCTACTATCGTCGTTTCATACCAGGTTTAGCTAAAATTTTGGGGTCGCTAACTCGACATTTAGTTCGTGAACGGAGCACGATCAAGAAGTCCTGGCCTATTAATTTTAGCCAAGACGACAAGGAAAAATTCCAGAGGGCCAAAGATCTGTTAAGCCAAATAACCACATTAGCAACTGTGGATTGGACTAAGCCGTTTGAGCTGGTCACAGATGCTTCTGATGTAGCCATAGGAGCAGTTTTACATCAACGGGAAAATAGTATAGTCAAGCCGATTGGATTCTATAGTCGGAAACTACAAGATCGCGAGAAGTGATATGATACGCTTATAAAGGAGTTACTAGCAGTTTATTCTGCAGTGTTGCATTTTGAGCATTATCAAGATGGACATCAGTTTATGGTATTAACTGATCATAAACCGTTGTTGAGTATCCTTGGGAAAGCGAATAGGCTAAATTATTCTCGGCGGGTGAATTCAAAAATAACCCGACTCGCAGAATTTGATTTTACCATTAGTCATATCTCAGGAAAAGATAATGTGGTGGCAGATACTCTCAGTAGAACAGACGTACCAGATGAAGACATTATTCGTTCAGAGTCACTCGTATGCTCTGTTGTATCTTCTAATGATTTTGTCCAACAATTGATGGAAGCACAAGGTCTTGATCCTTTAGTAGCTGTTTTGGAAAAGAATCCTACATATACACGCAGGAAGATTGGAGATAAGTGGTTATTATGTGAAATTTCCAGGAGCCAACCTAGACCTTATGTACCGTTAGAATTAAGATATAACGTAATTCAACAGCTACATGAATTCAGTCATCCTTACATTAAGGCAATTATCAGGATGCTTAATGTTAGATATGAATGGCCAAAAATGTCGAAAGAGATGAGAGCCTGGGTACGGACATGTGCCCGGTGTCAATCTCGTAAAGTTTGGCGTCACATCAAAATCCAAATAAAATGATTGGTATACCAGCGGGTAATTTCATGCATGCACATTTGGATATAGTAGAAATGTCTGAGATTTCTAGCCAAAAGTATTTACTCACAATTGTTGATAGTTTCAGTCGTCAGATTTAAGTAGCAATCCTGAAGGATATGGCAGCTCAAGAAGTCTTACTTATGTTCTTGCATAATTGGGTGTCGCGATATGGTGTACCGATAAGGGTAACTACTGATCGTGGTAGTCAGTTTATATCTGAACTGTTTGTCAGATCATTGAATACAATGGGGGTAGAAGTAAGACACACATGTGCTTATAATCCCAGAGCTAATGGGATGGTTGAGAGACTGCACAGGGAGCTGAAGGCTGCATTACGCTGCACCGGTGGATCCAGTTGGATACATGATTTGCCCATAGTTTTGTTGGCAATGCGAAACAGATACAGAGTTTAGTTAGGAACATCCATAGCAGAACTTGTTTATGGAGAGCCATTGAGGTTACCTGGAGATCTTCTAATAGAAGCTCGATTGGGCCTCTAGTTCAGTAGATTGGTTTGTTGGAGCATTAAGAGATGAAATGAGTCGTTTAGCTCCAACCAAAACTAGAAGTCCAAAGTCCAAATGCTATGTATCTTCAGATTTAAAGCTGGCATCTCATGTATATATAACTAACGAAAATAGACAGAATTGTCTGACTCCATTCTATAAGGGGCCATTTAAAGTCAATCATATGACTGAGAAAATGCATTTATAGAAGTAAATGGCACTGTAGAATGTGTAACACTGGATCGCTGCATTCCACAGTTTATTTGGACGAAGGAGGAGACTGAGGAACAGTATTCACCGAAGTATCCAGAAGTTGAGGCGAGATGTGACTCAGAAATTGGTGACAAAAACGAAGAGTCGAATAAATATGGAAAAGAAGTAAAGATTAAAACCAAGGCAACTGAGAATAAAGAACAATGCAATATGAATATGAAATCTGGTGAAGTACCAGCACAACTTGTTGAAACTCGTTCTGGAAGGGTCATCAAGAATCCGAAGAATGAAGACTACATCATGTATGGTTAATCATCTTAAACATGAGGGTGTATGTAGAGGTTAATTTAATTAGTGGACACCAATTAACCTCTTATATAAAAATAAATTAATTTTTATTTTTTGACATTTGATGTTATTGCTGGTTTCGTAAAATAATATTGTAATTTTTGAAATATAATGTTATTTTTTAAAAGTTCTTTTGTTGATATTGTCGAAGATTTGGACTTGTCTTGTCAAAGGAAAATGAAGGAGTTTTTTATCTGAGTTGCTGAATTGCACAAGCGGGACACTGCGTGGTTCCATCTCCGATTCTTTGTGAATAAAACTTTGTAATCTTCTCGTCATTTTGTTGTTTTTTATTATCAGCGAAAAGAACCACAAATTTGCTTTGGGTATTTAAAGTGTATATTTGTTTTAAGGTCTCAATCATTCCGGTTCAGTAACCTGTGGATATCAGCGTATCCTGGTAAGCTTATTTAATATAATATATAAATTGCAAGTAATTTAATAATATTATGTCTGGTTTATTAAATACTGAGGATACAGAGCAGTTGGCTAGTGGACTTAAGGATTGTAGCTTAAGAGATAGTTCAGAGGAACTTAAGTATTCCAAGATAGATGATCAATCCGCATATATGGATTTTCCGGGCCTGGCATCCAAGAGACCCCTTTATGGTAGTGACCAAAGGGCCTCTACGGTCCCGCGTAAGTTAAATTGGAATTTCATTTACGCAATATGTCGGCGAATTGTTCTTGAGCCGTTACACTTGAAACACATTTTTAAACAAAACTCTATTTACCATAAAAATATAAAAAAACATAAAGTCCCAATAAATATACTTTATATATAAATGTGGAGAAAGATAATTCCTACGCTAAAATTTAATTGACATTAACTGATACATTTAAACCACCTTGGCTAATTGAAACGAATTTTATTTATAGAGAATAAAATCATTTATTTTACAGAACTTTCATTGTTTAAATATTTGACTTTGAACTGTGCGCCGTTTTCAGTTTTAAAGCATTATTGTCCTCGAATAGTTGTAACTTCTTCGGCCTGCTGCAACTATTTCATTTTCTTCATTTAAAGTTTACTCGATTTCTACAATATACGCCCGCTAACACTGTCTTCTATTTTTATTGATGCACGCATTTGGTGACGTTCTGGAACAGGTAATTTAATAATTATGTTTTTCGCGTCTATTTCTTTCCAGATTATTTGTTCGGGTATTTTGTAACGTTAAAGGATTCACATTCCGATTGCCTAACAATAAGTGTCAATTTAATAATTAAATTCGATCGATATGGATGCTCATCTTAAATTTTAGGACACTAGCAAGTTAGCACAAAACATGGCAGGTATGAATTTAGCATATGTGAATGAAAATACAAGCTTATCAGATTCTACTGTAAATTATAGGACTACTTACAATCTGGCATCTATGGGGTTCTCAAACACAAATAGATTAGGAGCCTCTACAAAATTTGGCGAACGCGCCAGTCCAAGAATATTAAGTCTACCGCAATATAAATCTGAAAAACATTCAAGTTGTGTCGGAGATGCCCAAATGATATTTAGCGCTTATAATATCGTAAACCCTATGAATAAATTTGTTGCGGCATGAATGGCATTGCTTGAGAATTTCCGAAACGCCTTGGAAAATTGCAGAAACAGAACTGTGGAAGAAAAACCGTACAATGCATTTGAGTTATTAATGGCTGAAATTCAACAGAGATATCAGCCTAGAAGATCGGCACAAATGTGCGAATTATTACGCTTAGAAAAGATGGGGCGTCAACTACCATCAGACTTTTACGAACGCCTTTGCCCGAAAGCTTCCAGGTGAATATATCCAGAGATGTGGTAAATACTAGTTTACAGCTGAGCTACCATCTAGACTTAGAACCACGTTAGATTAGTAGACACAATGAATATTGATTGGCCAACAAAACTCAGAGGGCTAAACGGAGTGTATAAACAGCAGGAACCACAAGTACATGCTGCAACAGCAGATTCTGTCATGGTGCAGCCAGTCAGGGCAGATGCCGAAACCAACCTTACGATAGAAAAAACCTTGCGTTACTTATTTAGAGAAGTTGCTAGTATACGTCAAGAAATTTCGCAACTTCAGAGTCAGGATAGATATACTAGAAGTCGTGGGAGTCACTCGCGTCAACGCCTCGAATGGCCACGCAGATGGTTTAAGGCACATTGCGAATACAGACGAAGTGCAAAGTGCCAAGTTGAGAATTGTATATACCCGCGATTAGGTGAACCCAGATGGAAAGGAAGCACTAAACGAGTAGAGAGAAATCCATCATCGGGAAAAGAATGAAACCCCGCTAGTAGGAGCTGTAAGAGGGTTCCATTGCAAAGACTCCGAGATATGCCTTTAAAAGGCACACTTAAGGCAAAGGTTAAAAATGCGACAGGACCAATTAGCACCGATAGAGCAGGCAAGGAGATCTGAAAAATATTGCCGGATTATCCAGCAATAAATTCATTATTAATGAGGAATCATCTGAACTGGAATTTTTCATTGATACGGGTGCTGAGCTAAGCATAGTTAGGTAAGACGTGGTTTAAGTAGATTGTCCCACATTTGATTATCAACTATGGGCCGCTAACGGTAGTCCGATAGGAGTGAAAGGAATAAAAGAAATATCGGTAACGTTAAGCCAGAAATCTTCCTTTAGATGAAATTTTCTAGTAGCCAATGTCAAGGACCATATCATTAGCATGGATTTCTTGACACATTTCAAACTGACATTAGACCTTAATGCTAGGACTATCCCAGAAGGCGTGGGGATGTCAACACCTACTGAGTCTAACACATCGGCAGTTAGAACAGTTCTTTTACCCCGTCCAACAGTCGCACATGACTTTGCCGATATCACTGAGAAGCACCTTGCAGTGTTTCAGCCTTTCAGTGCCAGAATGATTGGATTGAAGACAGGAGTAGAACACCAAATAGAATTGGTGGCTCCATTGCCTTGTTCACCAAAGGCTCAACCATTGGCACAACACAAGCAACACGTTGCTTTGTCCAAATTTCACCAATTGCGCGAAGAAGGGATTTATAGAAAGTCAAATTCCAATTTTCTTCCCCAATAGTGGTAGTTCCCAAACCTGAACCGGGTCAATTGAGGTTTTGTGGAAATTATCGTCTATTAAACTCAGTGACGAAGAGTGATTCTTATCCTCGCACTATATTTGTAAAAATTGAACATCGTTACTTTGTAGCGCGGAGCCGCGTGGTACAATATATTTAATTTTTAAAAACTTTTTTGAATTTGGTGTTATTCCTAAATGGTTTCATTTTACATTAGATCTTATGTTAAATGCGTATGGTATGTCTCTTAAGAATGAACTTTTCATAAATATTATGAACACTGTTGTTTGGGATTAAGATAAAGGTAAAACTGTACTTAATATGGAGAAAAATAAATTAAGATCGATTTAAACTTATCTTTAATACGCGGATGATTTTAATTTTATAGAAAAGTTTATTGACAATGTCCGTAATCGGGAACTAAAAAAGTCATTATTAGACGTCATAAGAAACCAGAATGATTTTGGAATTTATAGATGTTCTCCAGACAGTAGTAATTTTAATATTTACCAATCAGATAGTAAACCTACCAGCACTAAATCTGAAGGGAAATCTAGTTGAACAACTTGACCGTGTGTGGAGGAAGATAAATCCTCCACTTTATGTAAAATAACATTGACTGAAAAAATTTTAACAATCATAGCTGATTGTAACGAATTTTATTTAAAAGATTTTTTTCTTTTTATTTTCCAGAACATTCTTTTTTTAAATACTTGATTTTGAATTATGCGCCATTTTCAGTTTCTCGAGTATCTCGCTCTTTGACTGGTCTTCTTTATTTTGATCCGCTGCATTTTAACATTTTCTCTAGTTAACGAATACTTCGTCGTCAAATATATTACTTCATCAATTGCCTTTGTTCTAATATAATGGAATAGTGGAGGAGACGCCTTGGAGCAGGTATATTTCATTTCTTCTGTTGTTCACGTATATCTCTATCCAGATTATTTGTTGGGAGATACCGTTTTCCAACTTTCGCATTCCGATTGCACAACATTAAGTGTCGATTTAATTGTTATACCATATAGTCATGGAAACCAATATTAAATTTGAGGACACAAGTAGGTTAGTTCAGGACATTGCGGACTTGAACCAAGGAAATGTTAAGTGACGTAACCACATTAGTACCTGTAGATTGGGGAAAAACGTTCGAGCTAATCACAGATGCCTCAGATGTTGCATTAGGGGCAGTGCTACAGCAAAGAGATCAGGATGTAGTAAGACCGATTGGGTTTTATAGCCATAAGCTTAATGATCGAGAAAAACGTTATGATACGTTTGGCAAAGAGCTTCTAGCAGTGTATGCCGCAGTAATACACTTCGAGCATTACTTAGATGGTCACAAGTTTAAGCTATTGACCAATCATAAGCCATTGATCAGCATACTTGGTAAAACAGCTAGGCTTAATTACTCTCGTAGAGAAAATTCCCAAATAAAACGGTCAGCAGAGTTCGATTTCACTGTGTCTCATATTTCTGGTAAGGAGAATGTGGTAGCCGATGCACTTAGCCGACCGAATGAAGCTGATGTCAAATATGATATTACAAGGTCCCTTGAAAAGTTTAGATAATTCAATGCACGATTTCGTTAGTCAAATCGAGGAAGCGCAAGGATCGGATCCCTTTACATTAGTATTGTCCAAAAGACCAGGATATGTTCGTAAGCTCATAAGTGGCAAGTGGTTGTTATGCGAAACGTCTAGAAGTCAACCACGACTATATGTGCCGTTGGAGTTACGGGCCAAGATTATCCAAGTGTTACATGACATGGGTCATCCATCCATTAAAGCCACCAATCGATTGATCAACGACAGACACGTATGGCCGCACACGTCTAAAGACATACGGGTATGGGTAAGAGCCTGTGCCAAGTGTCAAACGTGTAAGGTGTGGAGACATACCAGAATCGAGATAAAGAACATTGGAATACCAAATGGACGGTTCAGACACGTACACATAGACATTGTTGAGATGCCTGAAGTAAACGGAAACAAATACTTTCTGACTATGGTAAATAGATTTAGTCGTCAATTTGAAGTGGCGATTTTAAAAGACATGACAGCGCAAGAAGTCTTGCTCGCGTTTCTATATAATTGGATATCGCGTTATGGTGTTCCGGAAAAGGTCACTAGTGATCGTGGTAGTCAATTTACGTCAGAGCTTTTCGTAAGATCCCTCAACATCATGGGAACCACTGTAATACATACTAGCGCGTATAACCCACGAGCGAATGGGATGGTAGAAAGGCTACATCGTGAACTGAAAGCTGCATTAAGGTGTACTAGTGGAACAAGCTGGATACACGATCTTCCTATAGTACTACTCGCCATGCGCAACAGATATAGGTCACAATTAGGTACTTCCATAGCAGAACTGGTTTATGGAGAACCATTAAGGTTGCCTGGAGATCTTCTAATTGAAACTCCAAGTAGTCTTGATTGGGCTTCTAGTTATGTAGATTGGTTTGTAGGAACACTTAGAGACAAGATGTGTCGTTTGGCCCCAACCAAAACTAGAAAACCTAAAACTAAATGCTATGTGTCCTCTGATTTAAAATCGGCATCGCATGTTTATATTACTAATGAGAATAGGAAGAATTGCCTAACACCATTTTACAAAGGACCATACAAGGTCAAGAGGATGACTGATAAGAATGTCATCATAGAAATAAATGGCATTAAGGATTGTGTTACGTTGGATCGTTGCATTCCCCAGTTTATCTGGATCGACAGTATCACTGAACTAACAGATGCGTCGAATGACAGTTCTATGGGCAAATCTGATGTGTGCAATCCCACCATACAGGCACATAATGAAATGCAGAAATCAGAAGACACGTTGTTTAAAATAGAAAAAATCTTTTTCTATTAATTCACAGCATGAGAACTATTTGTCGATACCAAATGATTTTGAAGAACCAATGAATACTGTACCGGTCGAGTTGACGACGTCAGGGGCGCCACTATGCACAATTTGTTCTGGAAGAGTGCCACGTCAGCCGAAGAATTATGATTACGTCTATTATTAGCCTTTTTTGAGAAGGTGGTGTATGTGGAGGAAGTTAAATCCTCCGCCTTATGTAAAATAACATTGACTGATAAATTTAAACCACCATAGCTGATTGTAACGAACTTTATTTAAAAAGAATTTTTTCTTTTTTATTTTCCAGAACATTCTTTGTTTAAATACTTGATTTTAAAATTGTGCCATTTTCAGTTTTTCGAGTATCTCGCTCTTTGACTGGTCTTCTTTATTTTGGTCTGCTGCATTTTAACATTTTCTCTAGTAAACGAATACTTCATCATCAAATATATTACTCCATCAATTGCCTTTGTTCTAATATAATATAATAGTGAAGGAGACGCCTTGGAACAGGTATATTTGATTTCTTCTGTTGTTCACGTATATCTCTTTCCAGATTATTTGTTGGGAGATACCGCTTTCCAACTTTCGCATTCCGATTGCCTAACATTAAGTGTCGATTTAATTGTTATACCATATAGTCATGGAAACCGATATTAAATTTGAGGACACAAGTAGGTTAGTGCAGGACATTGCGGACTTGGACCTGGGAGATACAAATGGTATTATAAGCCTATCAGACTCTACTGTGAAGTTTAGGACTTCAAGCGATCTGGCATCTACGGGGCTTTCAGACTCGAATAGTTTATGGGCCTCAATTGAAGAAATCCCAACTTATTATGTGCAAAATCAATTAAGCATTATGAGAAATATACTGATTCACGTGAATCTAACCACAATGCAACTATACGTTGCAGAAAACCAGACAAGCGGCAAATTCTGGCCAGTACATGATGAGTTCCCAATAAGGACGAAACCGGTCTACTGGATGAATTGCCTTTCCTACACTATACAATTCTTAGTTTATACTGACATATATAAGTAATAATAGGTAAGGTGTTTATACCAAGTTCGCAACCTTGATTATAGTAAATGTTATCACCGCATTCGCAACCAATATTCGTTTTATTACAAGAACAATTTAATAAATGAATAGCAATTGGTAAGTTGTATAATATTTCAGTTAATATCGACAATATATATATATATATATATATATATATACGCATAAACTTTTAATTGTTGTATAACCAGTTTACTAAAATGCTAAATTTCCATTCCAAGAGCAGAAAACAGATGTGGATAAATGAATACCTCTTAAAAAATTATTTATACGTGTAACGGAAGTTATGCAAATTGACATTTACGGCCAATATGTGCTTATGAAAGATGAAATCTAAAAATGAATAGTATATTGTCGAAAATAATTTATAATCTATTAAGTTCTTCTTAATTCAGAGAATACTATTTAAATTGTGCATTTACATATAAATGTATATGTTGTTTTGAAATATTACACTTTGTGTTCCTCAGATTTTATTCATTAATTATTCAGTAGAAAGACAATTACACATTGAACAGATGTAAGAAAATTTTTTTGTGAATCTTTTTCTTAAAGCCTAAGTAAAAATATTTCGCTTATGCTTAACTTAAATTACATGTTAAGTATGCAAATATTTCCAAATAAGTGAATGATGCCATATAAGCTCCACCTAAAGTAAAACAGACTAACAAATTACATTAGTTAGTATATAACTGAAAATTATGTGTAGTTTAGTATGCGGCAGGGTGGCTCAGAGGTTAGAGCACCAAATTCCGAAGCAGACGTATCCAGGTTCGAGCCCTGTCCGCGGAAAACTCTGAACAGTACGTGATGAGTTTCCAATAAGAACGAAACCAGTCTACTAGATGAATTGCCTTTTTTACACCTTATGCAATTCTTAGTTTATAAAAACACATGTAAGTACTCAATGGGTCAGATGCTTATATAAAGATCGCACCTTTGATTATAGTAAGTTGAGGCTATATTATATATTTCATGTGTGCTGATTATATATACTTTGATTGCTGAGTAATTATAAGTGTCTGTTTGTGCTAATTGTTTTCTTAAAGTATGACATATAGCCATTAGTTTAATGAAAGGTATTTTCTTATCTTGTGGAAAGAGTGCGCGAGTATGAACAAACGTTCTAAATAAAAAAGCAATAATTGCGCTGGTGGTGATAACTATTCTTTAAATCAAGTTTGTTAGCGTGTAGAGAGCACCAATCCAATTGTATCTAATTAGTCAAACAACTTAGCAGATCACACTTCAGTCAAACTTGCCGACGCGTTTCGACCTTCCATGATCATCATCAGAGTACGACGGCCAATTGGATAGGGAGGATTCAATCGAATTGAATATATATGGAAAACAAAGTTTGATATGCGGCTATCACATCTAGCAGTCTTGCATACATTGAACTTGACTGGAAATGTCAGCTGCACAATTTCTATGCAGTCACGAACATTAACTGTTTGCAGCTTTCGCCACATATACACATATAGGCAATACAATTAAACAATAATTGATTGCGCGGGTGGTGGTAACAATTCTTTAAATCAAGTTTGCGAGCTTGAAGTAAACACCAATCCCATTGTATTTAACCTGTCGTCGAACAACATAACAAAACTACCGCCAGCCGCAACGCACTGACGCGTTTCGACCTTCCATGATCATCATCAGAGTACGACGGCAAACTGACTAGCGAGGATCAAACCGCATTGCATATATTTGGAAAACAAAATTTGAAATGTCGGTCTCACCTCAACAAATCTCACATGCATACAATGGGATTCGTGTTCATTTGGAGCTCGCAAACTCGATTTGATGACATGTTAGCTCCACCCGCGCAATCAATGATTGTGTAATCGTTAATTGTAAAAATTGAGCATTAGACATTTTCAGTCAAGTACAACATATTGAAGACTACTAGAGGTGCGAGCCACATATGTAATTTTGCTTTCCATATATATGCAATGCTGTTTGATCCTCACAAGTCAGTTTTCCGTTGTACTCTGATGATGATCATGGAAGGTCGAAACGCGTCAGTGCGTTGCGACTGACGGTAGTTTGGCTATGCTTTCTACTGATTGAATACAAACAGGTTGGTGCTTACTTCAAGCTCGCAAACTAAATGTACAGAAAACCTTCAAATGTTGCAGTGAAAATCATATTCAGAACACTGAGAGGAGAATGATTTTGTCGATTGGAAGCAATTAATCAATATTATCCAGCAGCACCTGTACAACAAGTTAATCACAGTTCGCTAAAAATCAGCAATTATTGAATATTTAATTAAAACAGGGAATTAAGCGAGCAGAAATAACTTTTATATTCTTTACAAAGTTAAGTCGGAAAGTGCTTAAAAATTTATAAGCTATTTTACGTCATATAGCAAGAAGCATGCATGAAAGTTATAAAATTTCAACGAAGCTTTGCAGCATTTTATTCAAATCAAGATTGCATGCTTGATATTAACAACATTCCATACACAATTTACAACACAAACTTAGCATTGCATAATGTAGGAAAGGAATTTCCTGCAGTAGACTTGTTTCGTACTTTATTGGAAAATCTTCTTGTACTACCTCGAATTTTGCCGTGGCCACAGCTCAGAACATGGGCACATCTTATTCAAAGTCTGTGAATCCATTCAATGCACCAGAAAAAAACTTAAAATCTTTAGTTATATACTAAATAATGTCTTTTAGTTAGGCTTCCTTCAAGTGGAGCTAAAATGGCGTCCCTTTTTATCTAAAGTTCCAACTGACCACTACCAAATCTGTTAAACGAACATTGGTTGCGCGGGCGGTGATAACAATTATTATAATCAAGTTTGCGATCTTGACAAAAGCACCACACCAACTAATTACTTACATGTCAGTATAAAGTAGGAATTGTATAGTGTATAAAAGGCAATTCATCCAGTAGACCGGTTTCGTCCTTATTGGGATCTCACCATGTACTGGCCAGAATTTGCCGCGGACAGGACTCGAACCTGGGCACGTCTGCTTCGGAATCTGGTGTTCTAACCACTGAGCGGCAGGGTGGCTCAGTGGTTTGACTAACAGACTCCGAAGCAGTCGTGCCCAGGTTCGAGCCCTGTCCGCGGAAAATTCTGGCCAGTACGTGATGAGTTTCCAATAAGGACGATATTTCCTTGTCTACTTTACACAATTCCTAGTTGATACTGAAAAAAGGAAGGATAGAATAGGATAGTTTTTTTTAAATCAAAAATTGCAAATTTGATTAAATTAACTAACTTTAATTGTCTTATTTTGGTTATTGTGAGTGCGCTTTGTGCCCATTCATTAGAATCTTTTTGAAAATGTCGAGACTGTGCTGATTTCGTGCAACTGTTATCGCTCCACTTGTTGTTTCTTAGTCTGTCGATAGTATCTCTCTTATTCAATGCACTGTGTTTGTGCAACCCATCACCATTTTTAAATGTAAATATTTGTAGTAACTGCAACCGGATGTATATTTTACCATTTTTCACCAGACGCTACTAATATTGCTAAAGCTTTACTTAGGCTGTAGCTTTGATGTAAAATTTTCTTTGTCTCCCTGTTGATAAGGTTGTCTAGGGGTCTAGATTACCTCATTTCTGTGTGTTACCATGGTTAATTTCTCCTTCGATATAGACACACGTCCCATTATGTGCATACATCTTTCAGTGTAAACAAAGCATCGTTTAATGTAGAAAAGGCAATTCATCCGACGTGCCCAGGTTCGAGTCCTGTTCGCGGCAAATTCTGGCCAGTACATGACGAGTTCTCAATAAGGACGAAACCGGTCTCCTGGATGAATTGCCTTTTCTACACTATACAATTCTTAGTTTATACTGACATATGTAAGTAATTAATGGGTCAGGTGTTTATGTCAAGACCGCAACCTTGATTATAATAATTCATCCAGTAGACCGGTATTGCCCTTATTGGGAACTCATCACGTACAGGCCAGAATTTGCTGCGGACAGATCTCGAATGTTTACGCTTTTGTGCAGTTACGATTAAACGCAATATTTTTTATCAAGATCTAGCGTAAATAATTCACAAAAAATTTCTTTCAACTATTTCTTCAGTCTGTTTTGCTTCCCATTTAAATATTATTTATATATTTACATAAAGGTAAACTTAAAGAGATGAAAAATCTAATTTATTATTTATCACATAATATTTTGCGAATTATTTAGTATTTAACAATGAATTATATAAATCTATAATTTCATTAATTGTTCATTTGTGTGTCTTTAGTAGCAATTCTTGTGGGATATGTAGTTTTCAAATTCGCTAAAAAATGTTTTCCAGGTATGAATTTACGAATGATGTATATATTGTTTATAAGCACATTCGATCCATCTGATCAAAAGGTGTATCTACGAAATAAAAAAAAACAGGAATTAATTTGGTTTATATAGATGGGCGACATGAATAGTACGGGATATAATATATTGATATAGAAAGTGAGTATTTCATCACAGTTTATTATCTTTCATGTCAAATTGCACCTGACTTCTGCCTAAATGTCCTTTACAGGTGCGAAATTGAATTTCAATTGGAAACACACCGCAAAAACAAACCTGCTATTTATTACCTCAAACTAATGATACCGAGACGACATGTAACGAATGTGCACCTATTTAAGGAATATTTCGAGTTTTTAGGTGAAATAAAGAGAAAACCTGTAAATTTCTTGCCGTTGTTTTTTAACATTTCTTATAACAAACAGCGGCTTAGTTGTGGACCTGAAAAATCATTATTTTCTTATAAAAATCAATAACCTCAAAGGTTACATGTTAGCAGATGAAAAACGGTTTCCAATTTAACTGTGATAGTCAATATTTGAGAAAGATCAACGGTGAAGTTATGCTGTTAAGCTGCATTGAGCCTGTCCAGGCCGATTTATGTTTACTCGCAACACCTTGAGTAAGGAAATCAGATAACTATAGTGGATGTTTCTTGAAGAAATTTCTTTGTTGCGAACCTGGATTAATTGAAATTACCTGATCTGCGTTTTGACTAACGCAGCTTTCATTTTTCCAGTAATTTTCTTATAGCAAAAAATATTTCGACCTACCTTACCGTAGGTCTTCATCAGTTGCATTTCACGAAAAAAAATGAAACAACCGCCCAATGCTTTTAAAATCATCTGCGTGCAAGAGAGAAGTTAACATCGATCTTAGTTTAGTTTTTTCCTTAATAAGTATAATCTTACGTTTAATTAAATCACGAATCAAAGTTTTTATAATATTTATACAAAGGTCATGCTTAAGAGACATACCATAAGAATTTAACTTAAAATTTAATATAAAACGAAAACATTTAGGAATTACATCATGTTTTAAACAAATACTTAAAAAGGAAATATTTGGCACTTGCCGCACGATTTGTCGTTTCAATAACGTATATTTATTATACCATTTAACGGCATTGCTGCTATAATTCCATGTTAAATGTTTCTTGAAAGAAACTTCTTAGGTGCAAACCTGCATTAATTGAAATTACCTGATCTGCGTTTTGACTAACGCAGCTTTCATTGTTCCAGTAATTTTCTTTTAGCAAAATATTTCGACCTACGGTAAAGTAGGTCGAAATATTTTGCTAAAAGAAAATTACTGGAACAATGAAAGCTGCGTTAGTCAAAACGCAGATCGGGTAACTACAGTGGACCTTTTCAGACTGCACAGCTGATACAATTAAACAATCATTGATTGGGTTGGTGGTAACAATTCATTAAATCAAGTTTGCGAGTTTGAAGCAAACACCAATCCCATTTTATTTAACTCGTCGTCGAACAACATAGCAACATAGCGACTGGCGGTAGTTTTGCTATGTTGTTTGACGATTGGTTAAATACAATAGGATTGGTGTTTACTTATAGCTCGCAAACTTGATTTAAAGAACAGTACACGAGATAAATGGACGCTCTACCACTGTTTATTCCACATACAGTAAACTCAGCTGTAACCAAAATAAAAGCCAAACACATCGATCTAAAATTCAAATTCACACTCCAGTTTGTAGTGGACAACGCACACTCAATCGTAGGCATGCAATTTACTCTAGGATAAAGTGGAAATGCGATACTCAATTTTTGCACATATAATCAGGTAGGTTATGTAGGCAAATTTTACTTATGTAAACGGAAACCGTCCTATTTGAACTCACTTGTTAATAGATGTTCAATGTCTAATAAATAATTGCATACATAAATACTCTATTGCTATTGTATATTTGACTGAACAATGACATCTTGGATACTGGAATATAAGGCTTTGCGTTCGCAGCAGGTGGTCGCAATATTGTTGAAATTAAGCCTACCTAAACGAATATTGCGTTGGTACCCTTTAAAGTTAAGTCTTTGAAGTCGCATTGTGGCATGCTTTCGTGATGTCGGCTCCATTACCGCTTGAATACGCCTACGAGTAGAAGATTGTATCCTCCTACAATCACAACGTACTTAAGCAAATCTATCGTGTTACCTTTTCCTTGTGTTGCGATGCAAGATGTTTGCATCCGCTGTCTGCCTGATCAGGTAGACAGCGGATGCAGACACCTCGTATCGCAACATCTAACATGTTTCTTTTAAATCTATCATGTTTTTGGTTCGTATTGCCAACAATAGCTGGTGAGACACTAGTAAGTATGAAACGTGTGTGCCTATGAAATTAAACAATATTTTTTATTTTGACATTGGCATATACTTTTAAATACTGTATGTTGCCGAGAACTAATATATATGCAAGCATGTATTAGGTGTTGCGAACATAGTAACAAATTAGTTCAGTTGTGACCAGAGGGATAAACCAAAGGCAGCATGAACGGAATGTATAATCTCATTCACACACTACTGATGAGTCGCCAGTAAGCACGGAACGAATGTGCATGAGATTATACTTTACGTTCATGCTGCCTTTGGTTTATCCTTCTCGTCACAACTGAACTAATTTGTTAATAGGTTCGCAAAACCTAATACATACTTGCATATATATTAGATCTTTGCAACAAACAGTATTTAACTGTAATATATTGAATTTAATGATGTCATGCTTACCGCGAAATGTGATAACTGATATCGATGAAGGCCAGAGTGTATGGTTTAACTAGAGTAACAGGTGTTCGGAAATTGTTGTAATTCTCAATTTGAGTGAACTTTAGCATAAATTTATATCCATCAGGTTGGCATCATGTACCGACTCGGAAACCATAGTGTTAGTATCCGGTACTCATCGATTTCAAAAGAGGTATCAGTTACTAACACAATAGCCATAGTGTTAGTATCCTTTACAGACTCGGTATATATATTATATAGTGTGAGCTAGCATTGAAGTCGCATTGTCGTTGACTTTAGATTATGTTAGCTTCACCATTACAGGTTTACACATTCGTCTAGGAGATTGTACCGTCCTATTATTCCACAATTCTTCTACCAAATATATAGTGGTTAAAGGGCGTAATACCGGCTCCTACTGATGAGTCGCCAGTAAGCACGAAACGAATGTGCATGAGATTATACTTTCCGTTCATGCTGCCTTTGGTTTATCCTTCTCGTCACAACTGAACTAATTTGTTACTAGGTTCGCAACACACAATACATAATTGGCATATACTTCTGGTCCTATTTAAACTAATTTGTTGTTACCTTTGTACCTTCAAATACGGTAATTTAAAGTTTGAGTTACTTTCATCTCCATAACTGAGGCATTTAGAGGTACTAAATGAGCCAAACAATCCATGCTAGATTCTATTCAAAGATTCAGCCGACTCAAGATCCGAGATGGATTGGAGGAGCAAGAACGCTAAATTAACATGTTTAACCAGAATTTGGTAAAATTAGTAAACAAACATCATCATAATCAGCGATCGCATAGGTAAAGTGCCAAGGCACACTCCTAGTTTGCATACATACACTGATGATGATCAGGGAAGGTCAAAACGCGTCGGTGCGTGCGATTGGCAGTAGTTTTGCTATGTTTTTCGACGACTGGTTAAATGCAATAGGATTGGTATTTACTTCAATCTCGCATTTTTTTTAAATAATTTTCTTTCACCTGTCTGTGCGAATAGACTTTAATGTTGAAAGTTATGAAATGTGTCAGACTTGAGTTACTTGACTGAGCTTGTAAATTCGCGTCTCACATTATGACACAAAAAAACAAGCAGACTCGAAACATTAAAGGTTTCAGCATCGCTGTACTCCAACTACCCTAAAAAGGGTAAGGATATGTGATAAAAGATTGCGGCCACGAAATGCCTCATAAGCTGCGTGTTGCGAAAGCATTAGTTCATTCAAAATACTGGCTTCAGTACGGCAATCTTCATTAGGTTTAAATCTGAGAGTAAAAGCTGATCAAATATGATAAATAAACAAATGAAAACATACAGAGTCAAATGCGAGTAACATGACTGAATTATTCCCTGCCCCCACTTCCACGCAATACCTCGTCCAGGCAAGAGCTTCATTTTTTATTGGCTGCTGAAAACAAAAGCAGCCAATAATATTTTCGGCAGTGCTAAATGTTTGCTCCCGTTCTTTTTGTTTTAAACGATACACTAAGTTACTGGGAAAGAATTTTCTTCTTTGCCAACCAGTTTCACCAACAAATATACGTCTCGACAACATAACGTCCCACTCGGTGATTAGAATGGTATACGTCCCAGATTTCGGACTTTGTGTCTGCAGAGTGTGGATCGATTTCATCGATGTTCGTCCTGCAAATTGTCTTCGGGTAGTTTTATTAGGCAGCGTGCCTCGTTTAATTGAAGAATCCACTTTCCAAATGATTTATTGAACACGTTATGGTGTGTACTTGTTTCTTTAAGGAATTTTCTTATTTTGTTTGCAAAATGACTCAAATTTTCACTTTTTAAACCAGGCATTGAACAGTTGTGATGGATTTACAATCTGTTCAATGATTTATGCAGGAATATTTTTCGTTTTAATTTCACATCTTCATGTAACGGTTTAAGGATTGAGTTTTGATCATCTGCCATGCTGTACCTTGAAGTAGTGATGATTGACATCATTGAGTTTATTAGCAATATGTCGCTGGAATCAAACTCTGTGTACTCTTTGAAAGCCATAAATTCTCAAAATTCCCATCCTATTTGTCAATGTGTGCTTAAGAGGACATGTTAAACTGTCGATTTTGAATATATTTTGGTAGCACACCTTCTTTATTGAATTGATGCACATTAAATTTTGATGGTTTACCATACTGAAACTCCATTATTCTCTGACCTGACAAGGCGTAATCATGAGTGTTGTTAATTGGACATATAAAACTATTGTTTTTCATTCCGGCATTACCTGCCTTCATTAATTGAACTTCACAGCTTTTTTACAAATACTTCAATTAATTTCAAATGTTTCCATAGTATAAAATTGTAGCATTAGCAACCATTTTTAAAATGCCTAAATACCCAAACTTAGTTCAGTATTGGGAATAGGGCTAAGGTCCTCTTATTCTAAAAGTTCCATTACACCGTCTGCATATGGATTTTCCAATGCAGTATTTTGACATTTTCTTTTGGTATATCTTACTATTTTTATTGCTAGAACCATAATAGTTTAGTTAACATGGAACAAATCATAGTTCAGGAAAGCGTTGACGGCGTGCTAATTATCGAATGTTATTTTAAAACAATTTTGTAATCCTTAAAACTGAATTCAATGCAAAGCTGTCATTGGCGCCCAGGAAGTTTATGAGTTAATGTAGCTGAAACACGCTGACGCCGAGTTCTGAAGCTTCAATTTAACTATCCCACTTTTAAAGTTATATATATTTCCTCAATTATTTCGCAATTGTCTGCGTATATTCTTTATGGTATTTGTCGTTAACAAACTGCATAGTCAGTAGAAACATCATTCTGAATTAGCAACTTTCAGCAAAGATTCTTACTACAGGACTCCCTACCTCTTTGTCTTTATTATTTTCATTCGTGGGTAATTGCTTTGCACTACCATTTTCGTAAAAATCGGATCGATTATCATTTTCAAGTACGCATCGAGTTCCCCTTCGTTGTGCTGTGTGTTGATTGGTCCCTTTCCTCCGAAGGCTTCAACATCGTTCATACTAACCATTGGAAATGAGGTCCGATCTAATCTTCGTTGACTGGCGACGTTTCGTCATCAGTCTTCTAATCACACACACACAGTCAAAATTATCACACTAACACATGTAAGCAAATGTGTGTGATAAAAGGCCTGATGATGGAACGGGAAATGCCGTTCCGAAACGTCGCCAGTCAACGAAGATTAGATCTTACTTTACTGCGGCTGGCTCCTTTTAGAGGATAAGCCGGCTCCATGTGACATTTCATGGAGTTTCTTGGGAATTTGGTACAAGTGGTGTCCTCTCACCACTTGGCTTTTTGATCGAGGACGCACCTCTAGCCTTTGCACATCCAAGCGCAGTCTGCAAGGCAGCAGTAAATAGTATGGTTGCCGGTGGCTGTTGAGAGCTCATTCGCCATTCGGAAGTACGGGGTACTGTCCAGGAGTCCATGTAATCCTGTGGCTGTTGTCCCCTTTTGTGGCGGGGAACACACGCCGAGTCATGGTGCCGTCGTCGAGCAATCGGATCTCCTCATTATTTAAAGTTAGGCGGATTAAGAAATGACGTCTAATTTAGAAAAATGAGATCGAAACCAACAGCCGAGAATTAAACGCGCAATAATTTCCAATGGTTAGTATGAACGACGTTAAAGTCTTCGGAGGTAAGGGACGAATCCGCACCCACTCACCTCGAAGATGAACTCTATGCGTACTTCGAAATGGGGATCATTCGAATCTTTGCCAAACTGATAGTGCAAAGCGCTAACCCACAAAAAAATCTTTGAAACTTAAATTGTGACACTTGCACTGCGCAATCATTCAAGAAATAACCTAACTTACCGTTTTATTCATGTCCAAATACCGCATGGAAAATAATCTCAGATAAGTTACTTTATAGATTTTTTATCATTTTCATTTTCAAGAGCAAGTAAATAAAAAACATTATAAATTTAGTTTCCTACAAGCATAGATTTTAAATAACGTTATCTTTAAATAAGTGATGCTTTGCCTAAAACTAAGGTGGTAAAAATATCTTGCTTATTGTCTAGAACAAACTCGAAGAGAGCTTCAACCTGTTTCGCTTCGTACTAAACTCGAACTACATCAGTCGAAAGGATATTGTCCTGTTTCTGAACAAGCTCGATTTACTGCACAACACCTTGTTGGAAAAGGACATAACACATTTCTTTCCTGAGTTTAAAGGTAATTGGTTGTCGATTACATTTCATTTATGCAAATACTTTTTTTCTATAAAATTAATTTTAACCACTATGGCTTGCCTTTAGATCGCTAGCCATCGGAATCTTGTTCGTACCAACTGCCAGAGGCATCTGTCGCTCACACGCTGAAGATCAATTTCTCCTGCCACAGTCGAAATTTGACCTTCTTGTTTGAAACGCCTGTTTTTATTATATCACTTTCCAGGTAGCAATAGAACCGAATGGGAGACTTAAAATTATACGGAATGACTTTGTCCTAATACTAACGGCGAGGTTCCGGCTAATAGTCTCGGTACGACTAGCCAGAGCCTTCCAGGTGCCGAACCGGGAAACGTCTACGGCCATGCCCCGAATCATCTAAAAACGAAATAATAGTATTTATGATAGCGTTATCCCCCTACAAGCGGTGTATCGATTATGATACCGAATATCATGCTACATAATGAAACGATACTTCTGTACCAGCAACAGTCCTTCCAAATGCAAGATGTTTAAAAGAAGTTAACTGATACGATACTGAGTAAAGTAGTATGACCTTATCTTGGTGTTGACTAACATAAGTTTGTTCTCAATTCATCTGTCTGTTGGAAATATTTCGGATACCTTTATCGGTATCCCTCATCGATGCACAGCTCATCGCAAGCCTTAGATACAAACTAATATCTAATAGACGTGTAACAAAGCTTGTGGAGAAGAATGCAGCTAAACATATGAATTTATTTTCTACCTCTATTTCCGGTTGATTCCTAATATTTAGATATACAGCATGCTGCCAAGACGACCATGGAAGATGAAAACGTCGCAGCATTTTTTAAAACCTGCTGCGGAAGCTTTCATATGTAACATGTGGCAGCTGTTTTACACCTACATATGATTTGCAATTTCTCACCTGAGAAGAAAATTTGATTCACATGGTTATATAATTCACTTCTTTAATAAACAATTAAAGCAATTCGTTGGGTTTGAGGGTGTGTGAAGACGCTCAGAATAAATAGTTCTACATTTGACAATAATTGTTTACACATTGGTAGTTAGTATTTGGATTTTAGGAAGTCTTCTCAGGACTCCAGGGATAGCCGTCACATTTTTGGTTAAGATAAATTCATTCCTTGCGATAGACTTTCTGTTTAATAAAAGTCTTTATAAGTACAAATAACTCGAAGTCCATTCGTTTTCACTTCGCTTTCTCATTAACTGTGTTGCTATTTCAACCGAATCACCAAAATTTCTTGCAAACTTTGTCATTTATTTATATTTCACGCGTTGAATGCTACGAGCGAGGTACAGTCGTCAATTTTCTGATGGGTATTATACTCAGCAGACTATGTGTGCAGTGAAATTTTTGTTTCATTCATAAGTAAAGTACACATATTCATCGGTAAACTTATGAATATCAGTTGCATTGTTCTACTTTTGAATTAAAAAGCTGATATCTAGCTATATATTTTTATATCCATAAAAAACTTCTCACTGGTGTCTAAATTCCAGATGCTTGATAAAAATTATGCTCGTCAGCTTTTTTTTGAAAGCCCATTTTTGAGGAAGAGACGCATAAATCCAAATTGTCTACAACTACCTGGAATGTACAAAGTTGTGTTCCCTGATATACAACACGTATTGGATAATTTCACGTTCATGCGTCCGAGAGGCATCACTTTCTAATTGCTAATTTATTGCGGTAATAATTGTAATTGATAATGGAGTCGGAAAGTAGGCCCCGAAACGTTGTCAATCAACGAAGATTGCATCGCACCTCATTTCTAGTGGTTAGTAGCGAACGATGTTGAAGCCTTCGGGTGAAAGGGACGAATACGCACCCAAGCTGACAGAAAACAAAACAGATGCGTACTTTGAAATGGAGAGGTCAATCGGATCTTTGCGACACGGATAGTGCAAAGCAACAACCCGCCTACGCAACTCGCGGTAAGTCATCATGATAAGGTCTCTCTTACGCAATGCCCTGTGTTTATGCAACCAACCACCATTTGCACATGCCAATGTTTTTAGAAACTCTGAACCGGATGTGTATTTTACAATTATTACCAGATGCTATTTATACTGGTAAAGCTTTACTTGCACCTTTGCTGTCGTGTACAAATGTTCTCGTATCCCTGATGATAATCGTGCATTATTGATGCGTTGCCTTTAGTCCAGATTCTTTTACAATTCATATATTCATAAGCTTTAGAGCTTTAAGTGCAAATACCGCCTCCGGTGTTGACTAAAGATTAAAATTGCCTATTTTCTGTGTGTTAGCCAGGTAAATTTCTCCACCTGACCGGGATCCTCTCCTTCATAAATTACTTCCCATTCAATATTATTTAGTTTAAATTATTATTTTTGTCATTATTATGAATTATTAATATTATGTCAACTTTTGATATTTTTTTCTCTTTTCGCATGGCTTTAATGCAGTGAAACATCGGTTATTAACAAGTGTCGTAATGCTGTCTAGTAATATGGTGATTATTAAATGTCCGTCTGGTTCATAACTGAAAGACAAGACTGTTCTCATTTCATAGTATTGTTACTGTTTACAAAAGTCTTTCCATTTATTATGATTGATGTTTATTTTTTTGTAAATTGCGAGATTCTTTGGTATAAATGCTTGTCCCTCTCCTAGATTATCTCTTTTTGCTTTCATAACACTTGCGTAAATTAAAAGTTGATTGTTTGTTCAGACTAAGGCTAGATTTATTGCACATTTAGTCGTTGGATTTGTACTTCTAAACATTGGTTTTACAGATTGTTAAGTGTTTCTCTCATTTCAGATCGATAGCGGGATAACTTGGGTCAATTAAACTAGATTTCATTACCGTGATACCTTCGTCTAGATAATCATGGCGTTTCCTGTATTACTTCCAAATCTTCGCAAATTAATGTCTCTTCAATTACTGTTCAATGGAATATACAGCAGTTCGCAATTTAAAATGGTAAATAAATTGTTAAGCAGGTGTACAAGACACTGTTAAAACAGACCATTTTCATTTCGCCAGAACTTAAGTCAACTGCAATATATGGTACTATATAAAGTCAATTTTGAAAGACGTGGGAGACTAAGTTGAATTCCATTCATACGTTATTCAATAAAAAAATCTGGAATGAGGAGAACGCACATGCCGAGCCATGGACACGCTTACATACATACATACATACATACATACATGCATACATACATACATGCATACATACATACATACATACATACATACATACATACATACGTACGTACGTACATACATACATACATACGTATATACATACATACATAAGTATATACATACATACATACATACATACATACATACATACATACATACATACATACATACATACATACATACATACATACATACATACATACATACATATATACATACATACATACATACATACATACATACATACATACATACATACATACATACATACATACATACATACATACATACATACATAAATACATACATACACACATACATACATACATAAACACACACACACACAAACAAACAAGTCACCAGTCTAAATTCAAGTTATTTACGAACTCCTTTAATTTGATTAGCTGAAGATGAAAAATGCTGGACAATTTTTAACAGTGGTATGCATATCTATATTTAATACAGTATTTATTTCACAATTACAGTTCGAAATGAATAATAATGGGTGAGTCAAAGTTTAAACGTGGCACAGAAATTCTTTGTGCCTGCATTATTTCCACATTCTAAGACGAGCTCAGCTATGGCACATTTGCCGATTCGAACAATTTCGCCCCAAATGGGCTTCTTCCTTTGCCTTAGCTGCCGAAAATAAACTGTTGTGGCCTACTGCTCTCTAGTGCTTCTTTTTCAATTTCACTGACACGTAAATTGGTGCAAATGTGGGATTCTCCAGGTGAAGACAATTTAATCTTGGCATCTATTCATTTAACACACTGTGCGTGTGTGTTTTTTTGTGTGTCTGTGTGTATTGATTTGTGTGCATTGAATTTAACCTTAAAGAAGTTCGATTTTCAAGTACGTACCTCAACGTTTGTTATAAGTGATGGCAAATTACTTCAAGAGCTGCAATTCGTAGTGATCTTATTATGTTTTATGCCATAAGGCGGTCTCATATTCACCCCTAAAAGTTTATATAGGTACTTATTGTTCAAAAGTGTGTATTTTATTACTCCAAAAAATTTCCTCCGGTCTATTTTTCTGAGCAGATCTTCCGAATTCTTAAGTAATTACGTTCATCAACATGTTCTTTTTGTTTAAGTTACGAAGCTTCTTTGTCGGTGGTATGATGTGTCCTCCATTTTGCTTTTTAAACGGACTGCGTACTTGACTATTCTCGCATTACTTTAATGTCTAAAGCAGACACAGGTTCTAGTTTTCTTCAAATACAATATTAACGTGGTATGCCAATCAATCTTGTTCGTCTTTTCCGTCGACTGTAATATGTTTACCCTTCAGAAATGTGGTCTACCTATCGATTCAGTCACATATATATATATATATATATATATATATATATATATATATATATATATATATCAATTTTTTATGCCTGAGATGAAAATAAGAAAGAAACGGTTCTTGTATATGATATTATTCCGTTAATCTTTGCACATGTGTATCGTTTTAGGAAAAAATGTTAACATTTATTAATATTATTTAGTCAAATATTTAAGATGAATCTACGTCAAGAATATATAAAGCATTAGGAGTTTTTAAAGTAATTTAGTCATCTCCTGTCAATTGTCGAAGCGGTTTACGAATATTTGGTAACGTCAGTTGAAGTTATATGTAGAAGATTAAAACCACGTCATCTGCGTTGCCAAGCCTTTGGTGTCCACAAATACGCGGACACGATAATCTTCATATATCTGTGTGATACTAGAAACCTCCAAGACGTCCACAGTACCACGTAAATCCCAGGAAAACGAACAAATGCCTCGTATAAGATCACACAATGTGGAGTTATGCATACTGAATTTGTCTGAGTATACGGTTACCCATTACTATCTGTTTTACAAATTTAGCACATGCTACTTGATCGTTTAAGTAGAAATACAATCTACTAAACATTTACAAAATTCTCATATGTAATGCTTTGTCCAGCCATTTTTATGCATTTTTAATTATAATTGACAACTAAATCAAATATGGAAGTGCAATCTTATTATAAAACAGGTATTAACAGCGCAGTGAGAAAATATTAATTTACTTTTCGCTAGAACGCAAATCGTCTGTAATATCTCGTACTTTATATTTGTTCTTTTAAAAAGCAAATGGGATACATTTGGATAAAGTAATAATGTTATACACTATATATATATATATATATATATATATATATATAATAATGTTTGTTTAATTTAATTACACTAACCGCGCAGAAATTAGTATTTATTTAATCAACTAAACATCGCTATATTCAAGATTTTAATCTAATACGCTCCACCAATTTTTCGAAGACCTTCTAATACGATATTCGTAAAGTATCTGTTGAGAGTTCCCAGAGAAATTTTATCACATTTAACGGCATTGCCTGTAGGAAAATTGTTTTTCAGAACTTCCCAAACAAAGACAATTTTTGTGCACTAGAGTTAAAATGTAGTTTTCCTAGCTCAATACGGAACTATCTCTGTTTTGCGTTTTGATAATTTTTTGGATTAACAGTTTGATATATGTTTTATGTGTGCTTTCTATTTGGACCACTTTTATTTCTATTTAAATCAAATAAATTACAGTGCTACATTTCATCAGTAAATCAGTTGAGAAGGTGGAAGGAATGTGCTACTGTTACATATACGAGATTATTCTTAAATCAATAGTTGAAAATAAATGTTTTACTTATTTGAAAAATAATTATAGACAAATCGCAGAGCACGGTGAAACCTGGGATTGTTAAAACATTACGTTTAAAAATTTGTAAACAAATGGAGCAAGATAGAAATTTCCATATAAAGCACTTTAAAACACTGATAGCGTTCATAAATCACAGATCTCAACGCTTATTAGTCGACCAAAAATTATGGCGAAGTTGTCCGTTAAGACATAATTCCTTCTCATTACCTGTAAATTAAGGAAGTGTTTGGACTTCGTTCATACACAGACTCGCCCAAACACCTAACTCCCTAGCTTTTTTCCAAATAGTGCACAGCGAAATTGCCAATTAGTGACAAGAGTTACACTTAGACGTGCGTACGCGTGTATGCACTATATTTAAACGAATACGTGTTGGTAGGGACTGGTCTATTCAATATTACCTTGTCTGTGATGTGACTAACACAGGATAAGTCTCAGATATTTTCTTTTTTTCTGAAATATTTCGGAGGCTTTTTTACGGAATTCTGCATCACACACACACACACTACTAATTATTAGTCTTTTGAAGCAAGCCAATAAAGCGGGTGCAATATTTACTTTAGCCATATCATTTATGCTTCCAACTGGTTAGTTTCAGAATAGCTAGCACCCGCTTCACTAGTTAGGTGTGGCATGCGTTTTCACGCGAACCACCGATAACGTAATTGAGCCTATTGCTGTTGCGGAAAAATTCCTTCAGGTGTACAAAGCAACTTATTGAATTAGACGAGACATGTTGCGCGACAGGGAATAGATTAATTGCCTGGCCTTTGTTGAGTACACAAAACGGCCTGATAGAAATGAGCTATTTAATTAATTTCTCTAATAGGAGAATTTGATAAATGGTCTCCGCGTAAAGGCTAGGAATATTTCGTATCGAAATGGTGAAGCCGACACTCTTGAGCACATATGATTTATACAAGGCTACTAGAAGTGGGACGTGCATATTAAAATTATTTCCATATATTTTATGCATTCCGCTTTTATCCTCGATAATTTGTTACATCGTAAAATATAGACTTTTGTATTGCAGCCGGACTCAGTCGCTTGTGTTGGACATATTTGATCAACCCTGGTAGCTGACGTCGGAAGAAATGGGTTTCGTGGGCCGTGCTTATAATCAGTCTCAATTTATCTCCCAGTGTCGTGATGGGAGAAGGCTAAGTCGAAGTATCATACGTGTATTATGAACAATGTTGCAAAGTAAATTAAAATTAAATGCTAGTCGATATTGACCGTCCTCTAGACGGCAACACAATAAAATACTGTTAGCCCAAGGTTAATATCTGGACACAACAGCATTAAGTCACATGACACAATAAATGAATCCAGAATGTCTTAGCAGTGTAGTTACTAGTCACCAATAAACGATTAAGAACACAAAATAGAAATCCTGGCTTTGACAGCTAAAACACGGTAATCCACTGTTTGCTACGGGCGTATTACGCGCGGGTCTCTTTTACATTCTTCAACATAGAATGAATTTATACGCTATCAAGTACGCAAAGATCCGATTCATCTTCATTACCGTGTAGGTATTGAATTCGACTTCTCTGTGGCTGGGTGCTGATTCTAACTACTAACTAGTGAAAATGACGTACGATCTAATCTTCGTGGACTGGCTACGTTTCGATTCCTCATTTCCGGAACCATCATCACATACACAGTACAATGCCCACAATAGAAGAAATTTGCTTAAATCTGCTATCTTCGTTAACTGGCGACGTTTGGTAACGTCATTTCCCGTTTCATCATCAGGCCTTTAATCACAAAATTTTGCTAACATTTGTTTCGTGTTATTAGGAAATACCAGGATACTTCAACTTCTGAAAAACTCGTGAAATGTTCAATTCTGCAACATGGTCTATAAAAACGTGGGATTCCAATCCTTTTCTAGTAAATTATTTGTCCACATATATTAATTTATAAAAACACATTTTGTGCTTTACAGTAGTGATTTCGCTTCATCCTATCAACTGATTTACTATAGTAATGGAATGCAGGAATTAACTTTGATTAAATAGGAAAAACTGTCCCAATTGAAAAAACACAAAGTATATGTAAACAATTATTATAATCAAGGTTGCGGTCTTGATATAAACACCTGACCCATTAATTACTTACAAATGTCAGTATAAACTAAGAATTGTATAGTGTAGAAAAGGCAATTCATCCAGTAGACCGGTTTCGTCCTTATTGGGAACTCATCAAGTACTGGCCAGAATTTGCCGCGGACAGGATACGAACCTGGGCACGTCTGCTTCGGAATCTGGTGCTCTAACCACTGAGCTATCCTGCCGCACACTACACTACACACAATTTTCAGTTATATACTAACTAATGTAACTTGGTTAGTCAATTTTTCCTTTAGGTGGAGCTCATATGGCATCCATTTAGACCCAAAGTTCCAACTAACCATGCCCAATCTGTCATTACTGAACAGACACCACATTACATGGGGAAGTGGTATTGAAATGAACATTTATATAATTAAACGAACATTGGTTGCGCGGGTGGTGATAACAATTATTATAATCAAGGTTGCGGTCTTGATATAAACACCTGACCCATTAATTACTTACATATGTCAGTATAAACTAAGAATTGTATAGTGTAGAAAAGGCAATTCATCCAGTAGACCGGTTTCGTCCTTATTGGGAACTCATCAAGTACTGGCCAGAATTTGCCGCGGACAGGATACGAACCTGGACACCTCTGCTTCGGAATCTGGTGCTCTAACTACTGAACTTTGGGTCTAAATGGATGCCATATGAGCTCCACCCAAAAGAAAAAT
>JAQBSW010004167.1:0-12500 GCA_029291075.1 Eudiplozoon nipponicum
CATACATATATATATATATATATATATATATATATATATATAATTAAGGTATGACACCGTCAAATAGGGGAACAGCAAAGGATTTGTGTGCATCACCTCCAGTTCAGGATCGATGCTCGAAAATACTTTTTGTTTGCATAAACCAGTCTGCAGTTTTATTATTCACAGAGCTTCATATATGGCTACTCATTTCTGTTTATGAATTTGGTAATAAACTTAAAGGCCACATTTGGAGAGCATACATGCAAGATTTCGATCGTATTACATGAATAATATTTGCGTGTTTGATTTAAACACAAATCCCACGACGCTGCCAAAACGTATACATAATGAGATTGGTGTTTAAAGTAGGCACACAACTTTTATTTGAATAATTGTTATCACCACCCGCTCAATTAATAATTGTTCATTTTTTAGTGACATATTGTGCAATTGAAGACGTATATTCACCATTCAATTTGAAGCATGTGGTCAGTTTCAAATTTCTTTCATTTCGGAAATTAAACGTCTGGAAGATCGGTCTACTTATGTTGATCGAAAACTTACGCATATGTAACTATAAATAATGTTTGAGGTCGACATTAACGGCGGTTTCTCTTTAATTGTTGGTATAGACAGATGTGTTAAATTAAATAACAGTCAACGTTGTCCGGCTAAGAGTGCTTAGGTAAATCGCTGTATGTTCTGGTCATAAGAACTTCTTTCTTTTAAATAAAAATTGAATGCGCAGGTGCTGGTAACAATTCTTTAAATCAAGTTTGCAAGCTTGAGGTAGACACCAATCCCAGTCGTCGGAAAGCATAGCAAAACTACCACCAGTCGCGCTCACTGACGCGTTTCGCCCTTCCATGATCATCATCAGAGTACGACGGCAAACTGACTATCGAGGATCAAACCGCATTGCATATAAATGGAATGCAGAATCAGACATGCGGCGTTCACATCTAGTAGTCTCGCATACATTGTACTTGACTGGAAATGTCGGCTGCACAATTTCTATGCTAACACTGAGATAGGGAGCTCCCCATTGCCACACTATCAACCTGATTATGAACATTGCAATTAGAACGAAACTGTACACATTTCGGGCATAGCAATAAAAGCTTGCGCAGAGTAAGGTCAGGGACTGGAGATGACCATATATTTTGGTCTATATAGTGCCATTGTTTCTTCAATTGGATCATTTGAAAACAAAGATGTCACATCGAAAGACCACATTATCTTAAATTCAACAACCATATTTTGAATACTGCTGCCAATGTCAAAGGAAACGGAAACCGAATAATTACCTAGCAGTTTGTGCAACGGTTGCAGTAAACGGACTAATCGTTTATCTTCTGAACGGAAAGGAGAACTGATTCTTGATAATATTGTTCATATAGGACGAACAGTCTTGTGTATTTTTGCCAGTCCATGCATTATTAGTGTAGTTGATCAAACGGCTTTATTAATTAAACAGACATCGATTAAGGTTTTAATTTCATATATTACCTTCCGCTTAACTTTGTCTATTTCATCTGACGTACCCTCCAGACGCAAGAATTAAGTAATATCGTCAAACAAGTTCTCCCTAATTTATATATAGTCAAATTTGTCTAATATAACAGCGTCCCTGCCTTAATCGGCTCGTAGTAATTGGGTGACTGCGTTTCTGTTGATACCTTTAAATTTATTTAAATTTTGCTTTGTCAAAACGTAAGTTGATACACTAAATAAATGTGCGTGTAGTATACGGCACATGGGGCGTAGTGGGAAGAGCTGCAGACTCTCAAGCAATTGTACCCCATTTCAAGTCCCCTCTGCGGCAAATTCTGGACTGTACTTGAAGAGTTTAACATAAGGGCGAAACTGGTCCACAGGATGCATTACCTTTGTTACCTGAATCGATACGAAGTTTATACTGTCCATATTTTTACCAAAATACATATTACGTTTATGAGTCTGCTGTTAAATTAGACCACAAATTTGGGCTCACCTGAAAACCCACTGGTCTGTACACATAGCAATGAACTGAAAATTCGAAACATCATACGTATCAAAGATTTATTTTGTCTCCGTTAAAAAAATTACTCGTATCAGGTACATTATTAGTAAAATTATAAGTTCATTGTGCATGTGTACACCTGTAAAATAGAGACAAAAGAAAATCCTCAGATGAGTTAGATTGAATATAGGTGCTTTGACGCAAGCAAGTTGATACTAAGGAGAGCACAATAGAATTGATTAAACATCAGCGAAGAGGTAAACATGATTATAATATATCTAATAGACGGCATATTAAACGTTCTCGGGCGAAACATACAATAGACTGCATTAAATGAACAATTTGCAATTTAAGTTTCTAAAAAATCCTAAGATTGAATTCAGCAAGGTGTACAAAACACACAGGAACGTGTGAGAAATAAAGCCGTTGAAAGAAGCCAAAATAATCTTTAAGAAGTGGAAATTAACCATGAGTGAATAAAAACAGCAAAAAATAGCTTATATGTTGATAACAAGTAAGCATACTATATTTCGGACATAGAGTTGTATATTAATAGAGGTGAGATCGCATTAGACTAAGATTTTTAAAAATTAATCACCATTTCATAAAAAAACTAAGAAAGAAAGTCTACACAAGCTCTGAAAATTTGAACAGAAATATGTATTTATTTTGAATACTTCCATTTAGTTTATCTCTTATTTTAGCTTATTCAGCATGGGACATACACATACATACATACATGTCTACATACATGCAAACATAACGACATATATAAATATATGCATACAAATATAAATAGCATAAATGCGTACACATTTTTAAATGCATACATACATGTTCACTAATATAGTTAAATAAATACATAGATGCCTGTAAACATATATAAATTCATACACATACACATGCACACAAACCATCAGACATACATACATAAATAAGTGCATGCATTTATGCATATATAAATATATGCATAATTACACAAATACATGCATGCATGCATACATACATACATACATACATACATACATACATACATACATACATACATAAATACATACATACATATATACATACATAAATACATACATAGGTACACACATGTATATATAAGACACATGTCAATGGGATTGAAAATAATCCTCCTTGAGGACCAGAAAATACATTCTCCAGCAGTTTTTGCTTTCGCCTTCCACGGAAGATGCAAAATTTAGCCGGGTTACAATACCAATCATCAGCTAAGTCAACCAGAACGGCACACATGAATTATTGCTACAAAAAAGATAGTTGTATTACTTTCCTAATGTGATAATTTACCACGAGGTGTTTCATAAACATGGATCAGCTCTGCCGGAGGTTAGGCAGTAAGCTTATATTGCACTGATCTCGAATGAAGATAGGAGTATCACACGGATAATACAGTCCTCGATTAAATGTTAGATCAGTCTCGATATCGGCTGTCAATAGAAAGAATGATTTTTTAGTTTAATCAAAACTGTAAACGTGCCAGTTTTTTGCATGAATGCTTCGAAAAATGCAGAAAGTGTAGTTATTTATACCCGGATGTAGTAAACGAGACGTATAAAATTAGGGCTTCCGTCCGCTTTATAAATCGCTTTCACGTATCCCAATTTGAAATGGCTATAACAAAACAGAGTCGGGTTCTTAATAACGCTTAAAAACGTAAAACACGAACAACGATATGCAAGGCGAATTTTCTAGTCGAACGAGATTACTTTATAGTGAGCTCTCAACAGCCACCGGCAACCATGCAACTCATTGCTGCCTTGCAGACTGCGCTTGGATGTGCAAAGGCTAGAGGTGCGTCCTCGATCAAAAAGCCGAGTGGTGAGGGGACACCACTTGTACCAAATTCCCAAGAAACTCCATGAAATATCAATGGAGCCGGCTTATCCTCCAAAAGGAGTCAGCCGCAGTTAAGTAAAGTAAAGTACTTTATAGTGGTTGATCCCAAAAACAGCAGCTTGAGCCTGGTTGATGACCTTTAAGAACAATCCAGGTATACAACCACACACAAAAACATATATATACCTAATTCTAGATAAATTGTTGATAATAAGAGTTAACTAGAATCAAGTCATTCTATAATTGTAAATGTAAAAATTATAATGTAGGCCCCAATAAATGCACATAATCTACGAATAAGAATTTTGCACATAGCCCTCATTTAACTACGATTAAGTGTTAAGTAAAATAGTATACATGCATACAAACTTGGAAATCGGTCTCCATCTTTCTGGGCTTCTCCAGCACCCGGGACCATGTGGCACCAAACAAAAGGCTTTTTTATTCGGATATTCGAAGTAAAATGCAAGCAGCTCTGAGTCCATTTTGCGAGTGGCAGTAGGAGTTATACCCTCGTATGTGGAGGAGGTGGACAGAGCGTGGCCAGTCGCCTACCATTTTACGTTTCCCGGAGCAAACGAACGTTAACACAGCACACGATAGCAAGCATCGATCGATTCAACTGGACCAGCCTAATTTTTGCACTATATGCGCAATTTTATCGCGTAAGTGCCGCTAAGATTCACGACAACGATGCCGATACAACTGGAAAGGATCGAACTGACACTGTATGGTAAATTCAAATGAATTTGAGGCATGTTGAGTGTAAATAATATCAAAGTTGCATCAAAATAATACACTACTTGCTTTATCCAAAAGTTATTCGATATAGAATCCGTAAAGGGGGCTATCAATTGCGCGAAGTTTTTTTTTTAAATTGAAAACCCAGCAAAAGCAAAGTGTAGAATACAAGGTGCATACTGCCCAGAGCACAGGAGCGTCCCTACATCCTATCTCGACGCCGCAATATAGCTTAGCTGGTAAAACAACACGACATCAGCCTAACCACTGTTAAATTAAACTTCGTAATACCTACTGCGGCTCGTTCCGGCAAACAACAAACGGTTGAAAAGTCAATTAGTGTGGTCTGGCGATACACGCCACACTTACGCAAATTAACATATGCGAAGTTATGCAGGAATTAAGCGAACATAACCAGGAACATTCCAGCACATAGATGCAAACATGGGTAGAGTACAAAATATCGTAAAAAAGAATCAGTTATGTGTATACGTGTACTGCGTAACAAGTTAGCCCATCCAAAACAAGGAGGCTACACCAAAAGTCACCACGAACAAAATATGTACGAATACGTTTAGTAATAATTGGGTATAAGTGGAGACCGGCAATAACTTGACCAACTGTATAGATGGTTTCAGTATAGTGTCCGGATACACCTTTTTGTTCATGCTGACTATGGCATATACTTGTGGTCCTGCATGAACTCACCTGTTACTGGGAGCGCCGTGTGTAATTTGTAAATGCGACTACGATAGTTCTTTGCAACCAAAAAGTATAGAAATATAATTGAAAAGTACCGAAATAATTAGCGATTACACCTATGCGGTAAACAGAGTTATCCAGCGGTGATCTTACTGCTTTCGCAATGTTCTACTAGTTTGATTTGTCCGTGGTTATGAGAAGTAGCTGTGGCCTGCGGCACAAGTTGGAGGTCACCTCAGCGAGGCTGGCACGTACTAGGAAAATGATATGATGCTTGTCGAGATGCCTGAACAAAATAATCCGCAACAGCGTACAAGCTCTGCGAATCTACCAGATTAGGCAATCACAGCACATTGTGTTTGAGTAGCAATGTGAAGTGCAGAGCACGTGGGGTAGAGGGGGGGGGATAAACAAGCTGCATAAAAAATAAGGCGTGATATAAAATAGTGTCGCAAGTATATAACAGTTCTGCAAATGCGGTCTGAATCGAAAACGTAACGAGGACAAATTTTTGTGCAACAATCAAAACGAGGGTGAAAGAAAGATAATGAAATCGTGCACATATTCATAGCGATACTAATTATTAGATGATTCAAATGTCTAAATGCTGGAATTTGACACGCTCTCCTCTTTATGCTAGCTAGTTGTTTTACATCTGAATAGCTACAAAATATACATGATCCATTATCACTCGGCGCAGAATTCTTTCAAGAACCACTCTCTAATACGTTCGTAATGGTTGGATATTTCTATGCAACGGTGTTTCTTTGGAGCTCTTTTTCGGCGTATATCTTTCAACGTTTCGAGACATACTTTCGTGTAACTTTATCAAAGCGATTGATTCAACATTATCGCAGAAAACAGGGTCTAGTTTTATATGTTGTAGAGGCAGACATTTTAAAAGTTATTGTACAACAAAATTATAACTGTGGATGGAAATCCAACTACAAGAGAAATAGGAATATCGTAAAGAGTAATCAATTGTATAACCCTTAACAGAAGTTTGATCAATAATCATTACAATAAATAAAAATAGACTGTCTGAAGGATTGCTTAATTTGCTTTATGCTGTTACCTTTTTAAGGAAATAGTGTGTGATCAATTGATCTGATAAGAGGAAAAGAAAGTTTTTCTAGAAACCTCGGAAGGCATGCGTGGAGACGGAGCTAAAAAGCATAATGTTGGATAAAAATGTACAACCAAAAAGACAATGATCGCATTGAAAAGATACAAATTTCCTTTAGGAACCTCTAAAAAATGTCTCTTTCGAATTATTACGAAATGGCGATTTTCGGTTTATTTCTACTCATATAAAGAAAAGCTACAAAAATATTACCAACAATAGGAGAATTAACATTATGTAACAAAAAACTGTACAAAGCCTTTAACAATTTGTAGATACATTTGAAAATAGTGTGAAAAATTAAATTCAATAGTGATTTAAAGTGTAATACGTGGTAATGTCATCGATTCTAATTAAGAAGTTAAATTCTACTAATGATAGGCGGAAGTGAGAAGTGGCATTCATTTTACTTAGCAATCACACACAGATGTGGAACTGACATCATATTTAAACAGATCGTAAATCTAGAAGAAATCAGTAGTTTTCTATTTGAATGCCACACGAGCACAGCTCATAGACAATTAGCCAATACATCACTATGCCAAATCTAAACCATCCTCGCATATAGGCTAAGTTGATGTTGTTATCAATTCAGAAGATAAAGTAGATTAGAAAATTGAAATTTGACGCGACGAGGGGTGAATTGTCTGGATAGCCAATTCAGTGACTAGTTTCAATGCTTGACTGTTTGCAAGACGTTCGAGACCAGAATATAGCTACACATGGCGTCGGTTTTGTTGCGCAGTGAACAAATACTTTCTGCTCAAATAACTCGAATTTCCCTACATACAAAGTAATTTCAGAGAGAAAATGCATAATTACACTAATTTGAATGTACGGTGATCTTGATTATCCACATGGCGGCTTCCAGAAACCAGGCTCTCCGCTTAATTCAGGCAGATTATCGAGATCCAGGTTGCTTTTCGTTGGTGAGTGGTGCATACGGGAGTGTGATAAAATGATTGAAAATACTAAACAGTCTCTAATGCAGATTCAGCCATCCATCGGAGTTATCCTTTCAAAAATGTTGTCAAAAAGTAAATTTGATGGTGAATTGTACACACACAATATACGCGGCTCTTTATCACAGCTAAAATAGGAAAGTGATTGTTAACCTATTTTTAGCCGGTTCGAAAACAATACATGTATTCTAAACAGCGGAAATTCCACAATTTTACATCGGAGCGAAGTATACAATGCAGAAATAAATTGAACTACGAGTATCAGCTAGATGTTTCAACCTATGTAAACTTTTGACTCTTATTAATTTTAAAAGAAGTGTGTTGAGCTTCAAAATGACGAATTAGTGGCAATAACCAATTTCCCCATAGAAGCTAATGCATTCTGATTGGAAGAAGTATCAATGAAAATTTCGTTAATTAAAAGTTTCATAAAAATCCGAATAAAAATGCCTAAGAACCACATAAATGCGGGCTAGGGCCTTTAAAAGATGTCTCAGGCACAACTGTATGCTTGAGTAACGTTAAAATGCTAAAAGAAATAGCGACATAAATATTTACATAAACCAAGACGTAAAACAATAAAAAGACGGACCCAGATAAGCCTGGACCTGTGGCCAATTTAGCCCCTTTCGAGAACCAACGCAGACATCTCGGAGTGCATATGCGATTGAGAGTTATGCTCCGATTGTAAAATGCCAAATGTTCCCAGTTATCGTGTTAGTAGTTTTCCTTAGAAATCTTGCATATTAGCCTAGTCACTGATGACAGTTATCAATGAAATCGACGTGTGCATCACAAGATATGCTTGTAACTCCCTGTAACACCGTGTAGATTCACCACAAGATTATATTCCATGAAACCAAATTTTTTCTATATTTCGACTTGCCATCACGTATAATGAAAAATGCCACCGCATTATCAGTTTTATAATTGAGCACTCAGTCAAAATGAAATGGATACAAAATTTTCATACATGACAACGGCATACAACTGAACGCCTTATCAACCTATTTCCACCTATTCTTTGTCTTTATTTAAAGAAAATAGTCGCGTTTCTGGTGAAGTAGGAAATGAAAAGGGTGATGTTTCAGCACACTAATTACATGAAAGCTGGCAGTATAGATAAAGAAGACAAAAAATGAGTGATGGCCCATCTCCTGTAGCCGATCTAATTGATGAATTACGCGTATGTACATTAGAATTATACAAAACTACTTCAATTGTGCTCTTACAGCGTGAACACTCGAAGAGGTATACTCGTCACGAAACTGAGTAAGAATGAAGCCACTCACACACACGCATGCACGTGGCGAATTGAAGTAAAGCAAGCATATCATAGGTGATAGACTAATGTTCGGCACTTTTGTTGAGTAGAATAACCAATATCGAGTCTGATCGGAGCATCTTTCAAATCATGCCAAGTGGAGTGGTGCAATAACAACAATGATCAAGGTCAATTAGAGCCTGCACACGCACGCCAATTGCAGCAAATTCTAAACGATCAGCAGACAGAGTTTGAAAAATACAGCTGATCGATTTGCCAACAATGTCTGTGTAGTTTCTATCAATAAAAGGCAACCATTTATTTCTCATGTATAGCTTTCCACAGATACAGTCAGAATAGTTGTTACACACGGGATCAATGGTAGTGATAAAAATGATAGCAGTAAAAGGTATAGCTACGAACGTTTTAACGCTACATATCAACGAGTACTGACCTGGGTAGCTAAATTCTGAACACGAAAGCTTATTTTAAAATTACGTAATAGATCACACAAGAGGTCGGAAATATTATAAAGTCCTGAAAATGAGTTCCGAATCATGCAGTAACCAGGCACAAAGTAACAAATAACATGGATTTAATTGTAATTTTCTCAGTGAAACATAAAGTACAATTTAAAATTCAAGTCCGAGCCTTCGAGCATGAAAAACGTGATTGGTACAGTTACAATCATCCGAAAGCACCAACAATACGTAGTTTACGCAGTGAAGACACTACCAACTGAGTTGGTTAACCTTCATTTGCAATTGATCTGGCTGAGGCAATCATAACTCCCTTGGTGCCACTGTGTGAAGTGGAGGTTATAGCACTGCCCGGGACTCCTCCATTGCCACGCAGAGTACAATTAACTGCTCCGCTGCCACTTAAAGATGAAGATCCAGCTGACGAATGGTCCTTTGGATTGGAGCCGACAAGTAGGACGGCACTGCTGCTCGACGATGAAGAATTTTGACCATCAACTATGCACCCTACACCGGTGTTTGCCGAAGATGAGTTTGAGCGTGCCGAATCACGGACATCTGGTAAATGATAGGCTCCTAAGGGACTGCGCATCTGGCCACGACCCCCAGTAGAGCCGCTGCTCGTTGCACTGATCGGTGAACAGCCTCGTGACTGTCCGATGGAATGCGACAAAAAAAAAGAAACAAAATCTAGGATTGAAAGTTTGACGGCGCTTTAGAAATGAAGCAAACAAGACCGAAAAAAGGTGATAATGAAGAAAAGTAAAATCGCAATTTTTTCATAACTGAAGCAAACCAAAGCAACAGGCATGCCCACCTACGAGGAAAAGTAAAGAGAAAAATAACTCTGTAAGTCAGTTGCTTAAGATGAACTATAACAGAAATCGTTTCAACGAGAGGAAAGAGAAAGAAGCAAAAAATCAATAAAACCGAAGAAACGGGGAAAATGACGAGAAATACACGACGAAATAGCTGACACTGATAAACTGGTAATGTATTACGTAAACGGTAGCTAAATAACGGCAACGCACAATAATGCATGAAATGCCAAAGTAGCTTGAAATTTATGCGAACCATGCATGCATAAACGAAAATAAGTCTGTTAATTGTAGCAGAACCGCTATCATCCCCATAGAAAGAAATACGTCAGCATGTAGAACCTGAAACTTCGCTAACTCATAACTGTGATATCTCTTTACAGTAATTCTATTTAGTCAGATGCGAGCAGAGCTTGTGACAAATAACTGCCTCAGTAACCGGCAATTCTTCGTCGTTACTTGCCTTCACAACAAACATTCATCTGGTTATGAATTTGTGTTTTGAAAAGGGGTTACGTTAATTGGTAGCACTTCAATGTATTGTCAAACGTTTTTAATATAAAGCATGCTTTACACAGATAGTTGAGTTCACCAATATTGTTTGAGTCGTGCATGCGGATTCCCTCTGAGTTTACTATTATTGTATCACCCAACCCAGACTTAATTATCCTAACTTCGTAGTTAGTGTGTTTATTTGCGCAGATAATATTCTCACAGTTTTCCAAAAAATCAGATGAAGCCAATGTTGCTCAACAGAGGTGTATTATTTTTAATCAATTATTAATAGGAGTTTTTTCGTATAAAGCGCATCCTTATAGTCAAACAAATAGAAATAATTATTATTTCGTATTCACTTCTGCGGCTCGAATGTTACTTACATCATTGTCCTGACTGCTTCATTTCAATTCGTGCACTTCTGCGATGATCTTCTGTTGTATTTACATCAGTCCTAAATAGGGCCATTGGAGGGTTCTTGGCCTGAAAGTTGGCTACTGCTACACAGCTGCCAAATAGAAAACGCGCTTCTACAAAGTCACAGCATAACTTTCACAAAAATTATACTCCAAACACGATTGATTGCGGAGTTTACTAAGGCAAGAATCACCAAAATTTTTGGTAGTGACATTCACTTCTCTCGGCTAGATAAACAAAAGAATGTGCGCATGAACTCCACTTATCCCAATTTACTATCCATACGTTTGTGTGTGCGTAGATGATTGTTATTTTTTTTGATAAAACTGAGAGTGCAGTGAGCAAAGATAAAAACGTAAGTAACGGGCAAAAGTCAATCGCCGGGTTTTCTGACTAGACCGTGATGATAACAGCCAATAAAGGAAAAAGTTAAAATTATGTATCCTTTGCAGACATAAGCAGAAGCCATATAACTGTGTTTTTCGCACGCGAATAACCGATCGAAATAATTGCATAAACGATATTTAAGCAAAGGTCAACTCATCAGAATACACAAAAAAAATCGAAAAGCATAATATTTTACCAAAAATTTGTGAAATTAAAAGAACTGGAACACGACTAACCCTAATGGGTGATATTTGACCAGCACCACGCTCAAATCCATCCGAGTTATTTGACATGGCTTGTACAGAAGGACTCCGCACTCCGGAGGTTGTTTGAATCGCCTGCGTTGGGCTTCTATGCGCATAAAGAGGACCACCAACTGATAACTGGCGTTTTGATTCAGTCTGTGGCTGGCAAGACTGATGCTGTGTGGAGTAGTGGTGCTGTTGCTGTTGATGATGATGATGATGATGCTGGTGATGTTGCCCACCTGAGGAAGCTTCATATGTCGACCCCCCAGGCGAGATAAAACCAGAAGCCGATCGAGTTGGAGACGATGCAGAGGACGTGGAGAAAGGCTCTTCAGGAGTATGAACTCTGTCACCGGTACTGGCATGATGATGATATAAATGAGGATAATGATTATGTTGAGATTGAGTTTGTTGTTTCTGTTGATGCAAATGAGTGTGTTGTTGTTGATGATGATGCTGGTGAGATTGGGTTTGAGAATGAACAGAGAGAATAGCGGCTGAAGAACTCGAATACACTGAATCAGCGCTGCTGCCACTACCACCGGCATTTGGTGAATTGAAATTGGAAGTGGGCGCCTCAGGCAGTGTTGGCCCACGAGATAGGCCAAACGTTAATGGCCGACGACTGACTTGGCTAATACCAGAGAACTAGAAGTTTAGTAATGCGTAAAAGAATTTGGCATTAAATATTCTGAAAGTCAATTAAAATAGAAAGGTAGATGAAATTTAACTACGAATGTCAACAATACATACCAACATGAGCGTAAATCAGTCTAGCGAACAGTGGTCTTCAGCAGAGCCTTGTGCTACACGACCTTAACATCAGCATGTTGCTGGACCTCGCAAGAGCTAAAAAGAGCATACAATAGTGGAATTTTACTGTGATATTACGCGTTTTCTGCACGTTGCGAGTAGTCGGAACAGGCGTGAACGGTGTAGAATTGAGCGCCTAAGGTTCTGGCTGCCTTGATTGCTGACAATCGCATGAGCATTACTCAGTTTTTGGCGCCTCAATCT
>JAQBSW010004167.1:15000-72595 GCA_029291075.1 Eudiplozoon nipponicum
GTTTGGATAGTAAATCACATGGATACAATTCTATTTCATAATAGTTAAACCGGTGTGCTGTCTGTACTAGCTGTTTAATATTAACTCGTTGACCCAGAAATCCCATATCGGAGCAACGGATTTAACGCAGGATTATTATAAAGAGGAATCTGACGTGATAAACTGGGCCAGTAATGAAATTATCATTCATAGAGAAACGATCAAAAACAGTACAACAGCCCATGCGGCATCTTTAATTGGTATAATATACCATAAATTACAATATTGCTTTTTAATGTGAATTATGGAAACTGAAGAAGACCAGCAACAATGTACAGGAGATATATCTATGGACATTCAAAAGAATGGCGCAAAACCTTTGGCTTTTGTTAGTTACAACATTGAAGGTAGTAAAATCAGCAAGTGAACTCTCATCAGAGAAAAGTTTAAATAACAACAGAGGCCTATATCTTGGCAAAAATAATGTAAACAGAAATCAACTAGCTAACCTTATAGCGTTCAGGCACTTTGGCATGTACCCCAAGAATGTGTTTCCGTATGTCGCCCATACCATGCGGTGAAGTAGACGGACAACCAGAACAGCAGAAAAAGCGGCGCCCTCGTTTACGACTGAGATAGACCTTGAACGAGGCATACAAGTCCAGCTTCTCCACAAGCACAGGAAAATACGAGGTTGGACAATAGCCCTAAAAAAAGTGGCAGGTAGAAGGCATAATGCCAGTGTGTTTGATGGCGTTAATAGAGCATGCAAATAGTAAGAGTATCATTGCATTGAAAAATTAAAAAATAATAATAGTCAATAGAAGAATCTGTTAAGTAATCGTCGATTTTATTGCGCAATGACATCATCGTACGCTTCAATTCCGCCATTGACTTGCGTGAATACCAGATTAATACAAATAGGTCTGCAAACAATTGCTTCCATTTCATTTCCTGGTGCTCGACGTATACGTTGAACTCGTGTACTATCCATTGAAAACAGAATTTCAGTTATTGCCGATTGATTTACTAGGGGTCGAGTCGTCAGCTCTCGACTACTCCTTAGGTGTTCAATACAATGCTCACAAAAACGAAAAATGATGGCAAAAAATCAACTAATTGTTGGAAAAAACATTTCATAAGTCAGACTTGTGTACTTTAGCAAAGCGTAAATTGACGATTTTACCAGTTAAGTGAGGCAACAGCCTAGCAGACAGGGTCGCGTGCAAAAAATTGTAACTACTGATTGTGGAGTCCTCCCCACAGCTCCAGTTACCGCTAGACATTCGGACGAAGAAACACAAATCCATTTTGAGTGCATGGTTTGTTTTTTTTAAATACCTTGCACTGCTCAAGCAATAATAGAATAAGACGTATGTCCCGTGTACAACCTCATCATTATTTAAATTATCACTTAAAAATGGACAACATTTTTAAGCAGTAAATGTAGAATTAGACGATGAATTACTGCGCAACAACGAAAGAAACCATTAAGACTCCTATTGTCTACAAATTTTAACAAATCTTTAAAACACCATCTGGATAGGTTACATCGTAACAGACAAAATAAGTAAGCAAACACTTTAGATTATACATAAACTTTTGCGTTTTACACGAGGTAAAGTGAAGAGAAGACACAGACGGAACCTAGTATAACGCAATCTAATGAATTTTAAAATGTATTCACATCTTTAGTAAAGGAATACTAATTATAATACTAAATTATTTATTAAACGTGCTATAAAGATAATAATTAATAAGCGTCTGTTGTAAATGTCCATGTAAATGGGAATCTCATAAAAACATGGAGAGATCACCTCGGCACACTAGTTAAATAAGTAGCAATATCCGAATGTTTATGACGTGATAAAGAAAAAACAGCAAGGAAGCTGTATTGCCGCTGTAAACTTGCATTAAAGCTGACTTAACCATAATGGCGTTGTGACGAGGTTTAGTTTGCCTCACTTCTGCGTGTCTTCTATGTAAATATACGCATAGTAAATACGTCCTTTCTATCAAAAATCTTTCTAATAATATGTGCGTCTAAATTATTATTTTTATCATTATTTAGAAAATTTCTTGCTTTTTTAAATTATATTTATAGTTATATGGCATTTAAAGATCAGTCAATAATGACTTTTGTGTTTCAGTGCATAATGATGAATATAAGAAACTTTATAATTAATAATGATGTCGTGATACGAAAGGAACCGTAAATGTCGAGAAACGTTAAATCTGTACCCTTAGGCAGCAAACGAAGTAAGGGTTTGGCATTGAACAGACGATTTTTATTAAAGGTTGTTGTTCAGCGCTTACAAAACCAGTATTTGTGTGTCTATCCATTTCAAAACGATTTCAAACATACTTTTTTCTGAATAGACTAATACTTTCAACCGTAGACTACTTCTCTCACCTGTTGAAGAAGGAATTGAACAATTAGGAAGCTTAAACTCAAAAATTGACGGTTAATAAAAATAGGCATATTCGCAATCTGTGTAATACATACTTGCATATATATTAGTTCTTCGCAACAAACAGTATTTAACTGTAATATATTGAATTGAATGATGTCATGCTTACCGCGAAATGTGATAACTGATGTCGATGAAGGCCAGAGTGTATGGTTAAACTGAAGTAACAGGTGTTCGGAAATTGTTGTAATTCTCAATTTGGGTGAACTTTAGTATAAATTTATATCCCTCAGGTTGGTATCATGTACCGACTCGGAAACCATAGTGTTAGTATCCGGTACTCATCGATTTCAAAAAAGGTATCAGTTACTAACACAATAGCCATAGTGTTAGTATCCTTTACAGACTCGGTATATATATTATATAGTGTGAGTTAGCATTGAAGTCGTATTGTCGTTGACTTTAGATTATGTTAGCTTCACTATTACAGGTTTACACATTCGTCTAGGAGATTGTACCGTCCTATTATTCCACATTCTTCTACCAAATATATATAGTGGTTAAAGGGCGTAATACCGGCTCCTACTGATGAGTCGCCAGTAAGCACGAAACGAATGTGCATGAGATTATACTTTCCGCTCATGCTGCCTTTGGTTTATCCTTCTGGTCACAACTGAACTAATTTGTTACTAGGTTCGCAAAACCTAATACATACGTGCATATATATTAGTTCTTCGCAACAAGCAGTATTTAACTGTGTAGAGCAAGTTTGTAGCGTAATAAAATAGGCAAATATATTGTCATATTCAAATTTCAAAAGATCGATACACGTTTCTGCATTAAACCATTTAAACTAAGGCATATCCGAAGACTTCTGTCTTAACGAATTAGTTAATTCATTACATATTTTGGATATTTCAGAGAATACAAAGAGTTTTCCGACAAACTTCCTCGTAAAAGGCGGGTTAGTTGCAGATTTGCAAGATCAAGACCCTCTTCCATGATTCATCCTGACTCAGTTCAAATAAACACCTGTCCACTGATTCAAGTCGAATACTTTTAAGAAATATGTTTATCTTCAAAACCACAATGATTGTAAAGAAAACCCTCCAACTAATATTCGTAAGTGGCGAAATATATAGGATAAATATATTTCATGACTCAGCTTTGTACAGCATCTAGCATATTACGCAAATCTTTCTAATTGAGTCCACATTACAAAGCTGCGCATTCCAAGAGTGACACAACTTAAGTAATATACATTTTTAGTTGTACAGCTTTCGATAATATATTTCTCCTTATCAATGTCAATCTTTTTAGCAAACCTCACTATCGTTTCAATGCACGCCTAGAGCAGAAAGTAACCAAAATTTGCTTGAAAGCCCCGTCTGCATTAACCGCAATACGCGCTTCTGCCAAAACAATGTTTGCGTTGTCCTAATGAGCACACAGTCAGGTTGAAGTAGGAGCACTGTTATGTTGTCCAAATTGTGAAGGTGTTAAACCTGACCAGTAATCAAGGTTTACATTTATGAAGCTGACGAAACAGGTTGCATGGTTCGGGCGCATCTATACACAAGTCGCAAGTACGCATTCAACGCATACGGTAAACTTTTGAAGATGGGCGATAAAGTTCAATGAAACTTTTTAAAGATTATGCCTAATAGCATATAGTGAAATTTATCAGTATCGCAAAAATTGCACTGATGCCAAAACCACTCACATTGACAAGAATACGCAGAGCATCGATGGAATAGGGAAGATCGATCACGCGCTCCACTTCATTCGGGCTATCGGCCTGCAACGCTCTGAGGGCACACAGAGAATCTTCATCAGCCGAATGAGCATGAAAAACAATCCTCTCCAACAGACCTCCGGCGCTTCCTTTTCCGGAACTAGCACAAGGTGTGTCCTTATCGAATCCACCGGTTTTGGCACTACTAATGAGTCCCGATGTACTAACTGCACAACTGGCAGCAGCGTAGGACGAAGAGGCAGAACCAGCCACTGCAGATCCGAGTTCACCCAACTGATCATACAGAAAGTTACAGTATAAAAAATATTTAAGAAATGTGAATGTAAAAATCAAAGGTAGAACATTTGTATAATTGGACGAACAAAGGTTGCACGAGCGGTGATAACAATGACGTATATCAAGGTTGCGATCTGTAGACACCTGCCCCATTATGTACATAAATTTGCGACAGCGTGGCTCAATGGTTAGAGCACCAGATTCCGAATCAGACATACCCAGGTTCGGACCTTGTTCGCCGTAAATTCTGAAAAGTACGTGATGAGTTCCCAATACGCACGAAGTCAGTCTACTGGATGAATTGCCTTTTCTACACTCTACAATACTCAGTTTATACTGACAAATGTAAGTACATAGCGGAACAGGTGACTATATCAAGATCGTAAGCTTGGTTTACGTAATCATAAGAAGAATTTTCATAAACAAAAGATGTTGAAAGTAACCTGAATATTTTGCATCATGCTTTTCAGTTATAAGTTAGACTTCAAGGAGATACAGTTTTTGGTTTTAAATGCGTAGTAAACTTTAAAATTCTACCAACTTCGAACTTATCATTAGGCAACTTATAGTCATGCGTAGTTTCCGAGAAAATTGAGAATCTGCGTTTGGGATTCAAAATTACAGAACTAAGGCTTAACAAACGAAGTTTTGGCTCCTCCCCTTGTTCGTCTTACATAAACTACTTAATAGTGATACGAAAATTATCAGATAAAGAACCGTTTCTTCCCTATCTTCCCCACAAGTATGTATAAATTAGCATATATATTAAAAATATAGACAAACAGGTAATGCAAACGTGGACAGAATGCGAAAAAAGAGAGCGACCATTCAGGTGCGTGCATCACCTCCAGTCCAAGCTCAATGCCCGAACATGCTTTTTCTGCTTGAATAAATCAGGCTGCAGTTTATTTATCCACAAATTTTCACATATGGCTAAGCTTACTTCCGTTATTGAATTTAGTCATTATTTGAAATTTCACGTCTGGAGAACGCACGTGCCAAGTTTCAGTGATACGTTGCGCAATTGCAGATGTGTATTTACTGTTTTATTTGAAACAGGCTTTTAAGTTGTTCTTCCGAACGAGCAATTAAACGCCTGGTCGATCGGCTTACGTCAGTTGATGGACAACTTTTACATGTATATTTGTAAATACTGTTTGTGATTGACATTAACGGCTGTTTCTCTTTGATTTTTGGTCATAGTTTAGCTGCATTAAATGTGCGTTTTCTTGCCGCTTCAACTTTCTGTCTTGCTATTCGGTAAACTGCATCCTCTTTAAACGGAATTTTCAGGCAAAATGCTTTCTTCTCTGGTCCTATAAAACTTGTTTCTTTTGAATTCTTCTCTAAACGATTGACTCAGTCAAACGTCTAGAATACGTGATTTTGGACTAATCAACTTGTCGATTCTTGAAAAACAGCCGCGAACACTTGACAATTTATACATTTAAAAGGCACGAAATTGCAATAATTCAAATACGGTGCAGATCAGGTTTGTTTAGAGTAAGTTAGTCAATTTCATTTGCCATCCTTCTTTAGTAGTACACCAAAGAACTACAGGAAATCGTCTTTCTCGTGCGCTGACGTGAAATGATGTGTTCATGCGCTTATTTGCAACTCTGAAGCAGTGTTTGCTTTTGCGACACTTTCTTTAAGAAGGAAAATATCACCAACAACGTATATATTTTGGAAATTTACTCATGTGTCTCTTTACTAATTAACTCAAGATGAGTCAGGAAAATCGCAGCTATCACTCGAGATATGAGCTCGTCATTGCAACACCATCAACCAGTTTATGGATATTTCTATTTAAACGAAACTGTATACATTTCTTGCATAGCAAAATAAGTTTGCGCAAAGTAAGGTCATGGACTGGAGATGAAAATATGTTCTGGCCTACTGCAGGAGCTGTAATGTCATGGTTTCTTCAATCGGAACATTTGAAAACCAAAACATCACATCAAATGACAGCATAATTTTAGGCTGAACACCTAGATATTGAATTCTGTTACCAAATTCAAAGGAAACGGCAAACGAATAACTAACTAGCAGTTTGTGCAACGATTCCAGTATACGGACTAGCCGTCTATCCTATGGACGGATAGGAGAACTGATCATTAAACTTAAAAGGCAACCGATAAAAATCTATCCAGTATACAAAAACAGGAAGCGGGAAACGCACATGCCGAGGCACGTACGCACGCACGCACGTAATTCACCGGTGCGCATCAGAAACATGTTCGAAATTCACTTATTTATTTAAATACGCCTAACACCGTCTGCTGTGCTTAGCTGGTTATCCATTTTAGCTTTGAAGCACACCTGGAAATCCTCGTGATGTTTTATAGGCAATGCTTAGTTATTGCGGGAACGTTCTCTCCTTTGTCAACTGTATCTAAAATTCTATTGAATATGTTAATTTAGTAATCGGCCAATCCGGCCCACATAGCGCACTGAGCAGCTACGACGCTTGCTTTAATGCCCAGTGTCGGATCTTTCGATTGCAGAAAGAGCTGATCCTTTACATTTACATTAGGCAGGTGTTTTTTGTGGATTACGCACCTGAAAAAATGACTGTTTTTTCTCATTCTTCGAGCAAATATTTCGGATGCGGCGTCCATTTTAAAAGGTGCCCTGACAAATCGTCTTTTATGCAATTAAACGAGCATTGATTGCGCGGGCGGTGATAACAATCAACTTTTTAATAAAGGATGCAATCTTAGTATTAACACCGGACCCATTATGCACCTGCATGTGTCAGTAATAAACAAGCATTGTATAGTGCAGAAAAAGCAATTCATCCGGCAGACCGGTTTCGTTCTTATTGAGATCTCATCACGTACTGTCCAGAATTTTCCGAAGCAGACGTGCCCAGGATCAAGCCCTGTCCGCGGCACATTCTGGACAGTATGTAAAGAGTTTCCAATAGGAACGAAATCGCCCTACCAGGCAAATGTATGTAGATAATGGGTCTGGTGTCTGCATCAAGATCGCCACCTTGACTTAAATATGAACACAGTCAATAATTGCTTAATACATTAACATCGGTGTTGAAGGACAACAAATCTGGTAGAACATGTATAAAATCAAAAATATAACACAGAAACAGAGTCAAAGAAAAGGAAGAAACAAAACAAAAATTGACAGTTACCTAGTGAGAAAAAAAGAAGGATGGCACGATTAATATTACGGCACAATTTAAGCAGTGACAACTAAAATCTTTGATGATACAACATAAAGAAACTAAGTATTCTGTTGTGAAATAGTAAGCGAGGTAATGTACCTGATTGGCAGATGAAGCAGAATTAGAGTACGGCGAGGTTCTATCACAAATTCCCATGTTAGTACGTAATTTATCACTTGGACTTAAACTATGTCCATGCGCTTTTAAAGAACTGCCATCAAGTCTTGAGTTAAACTCTGTAACACTGCTGTTGCACCCACTTTGCACGAAACTTGTGCTCGCTTGAGAACTAGTGGCTACGCGTTGCTGGATGAATAGGTTTGCTTGGCTCGACAAATTGTCCTCAGCCGGCAAAGAAATGGCATGCGATGTATTTCTGGGGTCTGCAGAGGCTGTGTTAGCTGTCGGTGTCGATTCTGACGTCAAGGTTTTACGAGATTGTGATGACGCACCACCGTCTTGTCTACGCGACGATGTACCTGATGCATTTAAACTGGCACGCTTTCCGTAGCGATTGTCAGGATTATATGAACCCTGAGAAGACTGATGTGTGCAAGAGCAAAACAAGAAATAAAAAAGGATAATCTAAGAAGGATATGAAATTAAAACTATTCCAGGCAATAAACACGTTTCGCCGTGAACATTAGGCATTTGGATGACAAATCCAGTTGAACGAAGCGACATGCAGCCGCAATCATTCGGTTGGTTTGACAGGCAAACTAAGTAGCATAGTAAATGTACAACAAGGCATATAGTGAATTAAAACATACATACCAATTAAAAATGAAACTACCAAATATTTTGCTCTGGTTGACATAATTTAGTGTTTCCATCAACAGTTGACTAGTTCACGCGCAGGTTTAAAGCTGGTAAATCAATACCGTTTAAGTGGCTTGAACATAAACAAACTGATTGCTAACTGGCGTGTACCTGGCTCGAGTCCGAATGCCCATCATGGCCCACTGCTGGCGTGTTTCTCAATTGTAACGAACCCGTAATCATTCAGTTCAGTTGCGTAATGCTATAGGAGTTGGATGCAATACAATGGGTTACTGAATCCAGCTTCACTGTCGATCATGGCGGCTATTAACAAGTTTCTATAAACCGACGACACCACGGTCTAGCAAATGGAGCAACATAATGAATACCGCAAGGCAGTTATTTCGGCGATGGTGAAATGCCCCGTAGGTCACATTTCGAAAGTGTATTAGTTGTGCGGGGCTCTGGGTGCTTTCGTTTCTCTATGTTGTGTAAGTAGGTATTTCCATCTCACGCTTTAGTCAACATTCCTTTACCGATTAAAGTCATTTTATATATTCATAATACATACAAAAACGATAGACACATAATTTTCTAAAAGTTTATATATTGACGACGACAGCACCAATGATGATGATCATGCTTTTGATGAACAGACTGAATGCCTCTCCAACGAAGCTACTTCGTCATATGCATTCTGTCGGCAGCGGCTGAATTCATTCAGTTGGCTTGAGCAGCCTACTTCTGAGTGCACGAATTATTGAAGGAGCCAAAATTATAATTCAGCAGCTCATTATGGCGGCTGTGAATCCCGAGCAATGTAGCTAAGGTTGACGAAAAGTTCAAATGTTCTCACAATCCAGATTACTACACAAACGCATTCGATCTCGATGGTGACGAGGAGCAGATTGATTGTCTCTGCAACGAGAACATTTCTTCATATGCGTTCTGTTGGCAGCAGCTGAATTCATTCAGTTGGCTTGAACAGCCTACTTCTGAGTACACGAATTATTGAAGGAGTATCTATTGGGTGTTGCGAACCTAGTAACAAGTTAGTTCAGTTGTGACCAGAAGGATAAACCAAAGGCAGATGAACGAAAAGTATAATCTCATGCACATTCGTTTCGTGCTTACTGGCGACTCATCAGTTGGAGCCTGTATTACGCCCTTTAACCACTATATATTTGGTAGAAGAATGTAGGATAATGGACGGTACAATCTTCTAGACAGATGTGTAAATCAGCAATAGTGAAGTTAACATCTATAAAGTCTCGACAATTTTTAGCGCTAGCTCACTCTATATAATATAAATACCGAGTCTGTAAGGATACTAACACTATGGCTATTGTGTGTCAGTAAGCGATATCAGGATCATAGTAACGAAAAGGTACATATTGTAACACTATGGTTCCCAGAGTCCAATTTACACCGTCGTAAAGTCCATCCCCTCCTCAACGTGGTACGACGGTGTCAACCATGTCTCGATGGCCGATCGTACATGGGCTAACGGGGCTATGGCAGTGGTGTCACCAGGGCGTGGTGGATTTCCGACCGGCAATCGGATCTCCTATAAAATACCACATGAGCCCGACGACGGCACCATGACTCGGCGTGTGTTCCCCGCCACAAAAGGGTTCAGCAGCCACAGGATTACATGGACTCCTGGACAGTACCCCGTACTTCCGAATGGCGAATGAGCTCTCAACAGCCACCGGCAACCATGCAACTTACTGCTGCCTTGCAGACTGCGCTTAGATGTGCAAAGGCTAGGGGTGCGTCCTCCATCAAAAAGCCGAGTGGTGAGGGGACACCACTTGTACCAAATTCCCAAGAAACTCCATGAAATGTCACTGGAGCCGGCTTATCCTCCAAAAGGAGTCAGCCGCAGTAAACCGTAAACCGTAACCGAGTCAGTACATGGTACCAACATGTTGGATATCAATGTATGCTATAGTTCATCGAAATTGAGAATTACAACTATTTCTGCACACCTGTTTTTCCAGTAAATCCATACACTCTGGCCTTGATCGATATCAGTTATCGCATTTCGCTGTAATAATGGAGTAACAGGTGTACAGAAATAGTTGTAATTCTCAATTTCGGTGAACTATAGCATATATTGATATCCATCATGTTGGTACAATGTACCGACTCGGCAACCATAGTGTTAGTATCATGTACCCTTTCCGCACTATAATGTTGGTACCGATTACTAATACAATATCCATAGTGTTAGTATCCTATACAGACTCGGTATATATATTATATAGAGTGAGTTAGCGTGGAAGTCCCATTTTCGAGACTTCATATGATGTTAGCTTCATTACTGCAGGTTTACACATTCGTCTATGAGATTGTACCGTTTTCACCCAAATATATAGTGGTTAAAGGGCGTAATACCGAGTCGCAAGTAAGCACGAAACGAATGTGCATGAGATTATACTATCTGTTCATGCTGCCTATGGTTTATCTTTCTGGTCACAACTGAACTAATTTGTTACTAGGTTCGTAACACCTAATACATACTTGCATATATATTGGTTCTCCACAGGAAACAATATTTAACTGTAATATGTCAAATTGTTTGTGTGATGTGCTTTCCAATGAAAAAGACTTCAGCAAAAATAAGTCGAAATATCTAGAATAATCAGGTAGACAGTGGATTAAATTACCTTTTGTCGCAGTACAAGGAAAAGGTAATTAATCTATTCCCTGTCGTGCAACATGTTTGTTTTAAAGCTTATTTATCCATCTTTCTTTCAACAAAGTAATTACATTTAAATACTGTTTGTTGCGAAGAGCTAATATATATGCAATTATGTATTAGGTGTTGCGAACCTAGTAACAAATTAGTTGTGACAGAGTAGCATGAACGGAAAGTATAATCTCATGCACATTCGTTTCGTGCTTACTGGCGACTCATCAGTAGGAGCCGGTATTACGCCCGTCCTATATATTCGGGCGACAGTCTTCTACCAAAAGATATAGTGGTTAAAGGGCGTAATATCGGCTCCTACTGATGAGTCGCCAGTAAGCATGAAACAATTGTGCATGAGTTTAACCTTTCCGTTCATGCTGTCTTTGGTTTACCCTTTTGGTCAAAACTGAAATAATTTGTTACTAGGTTCGCAACACCTAATACATACTTGCATATATATTAGCTCTTCGCAACAAACAGTATTTAACTGTGATATATTGAATTGAATGATGTCATGCTTACCGCGAAATGTGATAACTGATATCGATGAAGGCCAGAGTGTATGGTTTAACTGGAGTACCAGGTGTTCAGAAATTGTTGTAATTCTCAATTTGGGTGAACTTTAGCATAAATTTATATCCATCAGGCTGGTATCATGTACCGACTCGGAAACCATAGTGTTAGTATCCGGTACTCATCGATTTCAAAAAAGGTATCAGTTACTAATACAATAGCCATAGTGTTAGTATCCTTTACAGACTCTGTATATATATTATATAGTGTGAGTTAGCGTTGAAGTCGCATTGTCGTAGACTTTATATTATGTTAGCTTCACTATTGCAGGTTTACACATTCGTCTAGGAGATTGTACCGTCCTATTATTCCACATTCTTCGATCAAATATATTGTGATTAAAGGGCGTAATACCGGCTTCTACTGATGAGTCGGCAGTAAGCACGAAACAAATGTGCATGAGTTTATACTTTCCGCTCATGCTGTCTTTGGTTTACATTTCTGGTTAAAACCGAAATAATTTGTTACTAGTTTCGCCTAATACATACTGAAAGTAATTACATAATGTAACTAATTTGAAGTCGAGCTGATTTCTGGTGAAAATAAGATAGCTTATTTTTAACTGTGTTGTACATACCTGCCGTAGAATTAATATATATACCCACACATGGTAAATTGCTCACTTAAAATTAAAAATGCATAATAATAGCTGAACTAAAAATTATACGTGAATTTAAAATCTTATGTAATGGTTCAACATAACCGCTGTGAATCATGATTAATGTAGCTCAGGTGGTTGACAAAATAGGAAAGTGTTCACAAATCTGCTTCCTGAACAAACGAATTCAATATCTGCTTTAAAAAAACAAATTGATATTGTTCAGTTTGGTATGTTTAAATATTCATATGTAATGTTATAACCACAGAACTCGAGCCAAACAGTTTACAAGGATAATTTTCCGGAAGTACATTTGTATTATAGGTAAAATTCAGTTCTAAAACAAAATTCATCTCATGTATTAAGTTTTGACATTTTAAAATTGTTCGCTTAAAAAGCATCTTCAAACAGTGGTGCATACCGCAAACTGACGTACTTAGAAGCCAATTTAACAGCGAGTAAAATCATAAATACGCTAGGAAGATAATGTGAATAAATTCAAAATTGTTAGAGGTTACAAGCCAAAGGATAAGAGCATAAAAAGCGCCCTAAATCTATTACTATTATTTTTTAAAGGAAACGGACACTCAGGAAATCGTGTTTCAAGCTAATAGAGAACTATCAATACAAATCTACAGATGTCAGACGATATGCACCAGCGATTAAAAAATTTATGAGGTCTACCCATTTTTAAAATGCGTTGTAAACAAAAATGCGGTGTGCGAGATGACTGCTGGCATGCATTTATATATATATATATATATATATATATATATATATATATATATATATATATATATATAACTTCGTGGCTTTATCGGTTTTCTACTTCGTCTTTCCAAACATAAAGCCGTGTTTGAAATGAAGCTATCCTAAGAATAAGTATATTTTTGTCATTATGGAAATTTAAGAGTCCGTCTATTGACAGCGACAGATTTAAGCGTGTATCTTACCCATTTACGCTTTGGTGTGCATCCACCAGCAGCCGCTATCATAGCTTGTTTCACCATTTTATTAGCTGCGGCATGAAGTGACGCCGAGGACGATCCCGCATACGGCGAACAATTCCATCCGCCTGAACCTGATTCACTGCCTTCACCACTTCCCGCGGACAAAGCACTCGAAACACCCGCTCCTCCAATACCCAAAAGTCGTCTGGGCGACAAAACCGACATTGAATGTCCAGCACCAAATGCGGACGAACCACGACCAAACGAGGCAAACGGTCGTCCAATAGGCGTTGAAGATGTAGGTAATTTTTGGTTCATATTTTCCGTTCTTGACTTCGATGTCAAAGATTCATTAGAATTTAATTGACGAACATTGTGGTGGCTAGTGCGATTGCTAGCTGTTGTGTCCGAATGAAGATTATTTAGCATTGAGTCATCTTCAGCAGTGGGCTTTCTTGTGCAATTTTCTAAATAATAGGCCAATGATTCTGAGGTGTCCACATCATCTGAAATTGTTGACCCGTTCGACGTGAGTGGCCGAAGCGGAGGCAGTGATGGTGAACACTGACGTGTTCCAGATGTTTTAGATGAGGAATTTGATGACGTGGAGTCCTTTCGGTCTTGATTTTCGGTCGCATTTGTTTCGGCTGTTTCAAATAGGCAAGACCAGCATAGAAAAATTTAATAAGTAAAAGGTTTTCGATATAATAACACGCGGAAAATAAGAATAAGATTGACATTCCGTGATAAAAAAATTCATGTTGAATTGTAAACAAATACGATATTTGAAACATGGCGACAGATAAAGCATCCGTAAAAATGCATTTTGTCAGTACAGTTTAAAGAAAATTATAATTATGAAGCCTGCTATAAATTAAGTTTGCTGAGCCTTTAGAAGACCTTTCCAGATTTATCGGCTTCTTTTTGGGTTTATAATCGAATTATCTGGGCTGCATCAGCCTTTGACGAAGATGCAAATATCCTGGAATCCCAGTCTATTATAAAAAATAATCAAATTGAAGGTCTTAAAGCAAATTATAACTCAGGGTCTTTTTTAGATCAGCGAGACATAGATGATCGAATTTAGCTAACGCCGCCTGGATAGCTTCATGAGCAATTACATTTAATGGTTATTTAGCGCCATTCTAGACTGACCATCAAGAGACAGTAAACAGGCGAAAACTCCGCAGGACAACAAGTTCGATACAGCCGCACTTGTACAAGTTTGTATGGTCACATGTAGGCGAAGCAGGCTGAGTGCTTTGCCGTAGGCACTGTCTGAGAAGGCCACCAACACACTGTGCTTGCTAGGATACGGCGAGAATTACATCAAATGTCTAAAATTGTAGAATAGTTAAACCAGCCATGTACTATTATATTACTGTTCATAACCAGGCGAAAATAAGGTGGGTGACAATCTGCTGAAATATAGCATCAAAGTGCCACGTAGAAAGGCCCAGTTTACTCTGCATTACCAGCATATGTTTTTTATGACATCCAAGGCGCGGGAGAACTATATTTCCGCTTATATTTGTCTGTATGTGGCACGTTTCGCCCTTCTCTCTCCTCCCAACTATGAACAAAAAACCATGGAAGCAATAACGCAATAAAAGTTTGATCCCATTATTTGTATCAAACCAATGAATAATACCAAGTACAACTACATATAAAATAACCGTTATATCCTGTTAATAAATAAAATAACTTAAAAAGAAGAGGGCTGATTATTTTAAGCACTATCTTCTATATTGTAGGGCACACTCAAATATGCATATCAATGCTAATCTAAGAAGAGCTATATTACCAGTGACCCATCCCTTCAATTACACCTTATAAGAACCGGCTAAATACAGTTATGCAATTGATGGAGCGAATTACACCCCGTTATGAAAGAAGTACCAACGAAAATGGTTTTCCTTCAAGTTTCTCTTAGACCTCGCGTATATTAACATGATAGAACCGAATAGAAATATGCTCGTACACGTGTAGTGTCAGAAAATGTTGGCGGCCAAAACAGGACAAAGATTTCTCAAGTTTCGGCCCGTCTAACTAATAAAGTTCGTTAAAAGTAGAGAAAACATCATTTTATGTGTGCATAAAATATAGTGTAAAAAAGAGGGAGGGTCCAAAATGGAAAACACTCGACTTACCAGATACGGACGGTCTGCGGGGATTCTGAGCAGTGAATGAATTGCTAGGAGTTTTCGACAGCTTGACCGGGCGAATTAATGCAAGACGAAGCAGCATTTCATCGGGATAAAGATTAAAGTCGTTCTCCCGACTAATTCGTGATGCCTAGATGAAATAAAACACACGAAAAATTAAAGTTCCGGTATTATAAGATTAGCGCGAAATTAACCAGATCAAAGGGATTGCTTCCAACGTGTCTAACTGATATTTCACAAAAAGAATGACTGAGCGAAGAAGTATTGGTACGCATTGCAGAACGCCCGCTATAATTTTATCAACTAAAGGTGAATGAGATACAGCGTAAGAAATTTAAACCTTATAATTTTTCGTAAAAGGAAGGCAACTGAAGATTTTTGTGGTCACTACTCTTTGCAGTGTAGATTGACCCTCTGGATGTCAGGTGAAGAGGCTTTGTTTATTTGTCACAAGGCGACCGATTCTTCTATAAATCATTGTACTAGAAGCCAATTTACACGTTTATGAGTGAATATATTCAATATTCCATAAAACAAATTGAAAGTTGCCCGAACGATTGTCTGGTGCATGCCACTATTCAGATAGTTAAAGCCCAAAACTTTCTGTTCAAAGATATGCTATCAATGGGAGCAATTTAATCGTCTGATATGATTCTATGAGTTGTTCGATTTTGTGCCAAATTAAAATTATTTCGTCTGTCTTTTCTGTAAGTGCGTCGATTTGGGTATCTCTTAAAACCTAGGGTTTCAACTAGCCAGCCACGATCTGTCATGATAGAAGAGAAAAAAGTCAACTTGGAAAGATATTTTGAATATTACCAGTATAAAAGCAAAAAAATCGTAAGATAGCAAACGCAGATAATTTATTGGACTGATCATAATTGGGAGCTCATTAATAGTAGCCAACACTACCACGACCCGAAGTTGTACTCGACAATTTGGTTTAGAGTCGGGCTAACATACCAATGCCATCGAAATCGCGCTATGCACGTGATTTTCCGTCTTACGTCAGCTCATGTTACTTGGTTATACGTCCATCCATGTAGACCCAATGGATATTGCTTTTTATCTAATGTTTAAATTATCCAGCTTTGATCTGGCATTAAAAGCCAGGCACAATGCCACATGTGAATTTTATTTTATATACCGTAGGCATACACTAAACAGCATAAGATAGAAAGCACAGCTCATCTACTAGACCGGTGTCGTACTTTCTAGGCATTCAGAAGAGAAAAATAATTACATGGCTGGAGATCGCACTCGGGAGCATTTGTCTCAAAGCCATATAACTCATCAAGTACACCAAGAAAGTAGCCACTGATGAGTGTCCAATAACAGTGATAAGTTGCATTTACTATTTTATTAAATATTTAAGTAATACGACATAATATGTACGTATTTTTGATCCAACGTTAACATAGCATATTAAACCCAATGTAAACCATCTACTATATCACAGTTTTGTTCTTGTTAAGCAACAATAAAAAAGTAGCCAGACCCGATGTCGAACTTGCGACATTCCTTATGCCACTAGACTAACTGTTTGCATAAAATTTGAATATCTAAACCAATTCGTGCTGACAAGGTTTACCTCAGGTACATAGGCTGTTTGTATCAATTTCCATCTAAGCGCCAACTAACCAACCACAATCAACCACGATTGGCTTAATGATATCCAATCATTGTGGCAGGATTGTATAATATGTTTCAAACCCCACCAAAGGCACGAGTAAGATAATTATATATATATATATATATATATATATATATATATATATATGTATATAGCATATTTTTAAGGAAAGAATATTGAATAATAGAGAATACGTTAAAAGTAAATAACGGCCAATTTATTTCAGAAAAAAATTAATCACAATAAAAAACTCGATTATTCAATGCGTCTCTTAAAAGTAAACTATTTTTAATACTCAAAGGAAATGGAGATTATATATATATACAGAAACATAAAAATGAACCCTGGTGCACCATGTGAAGTGGGTTTATAATTTAGCAAACGCAATTGGGCCATGAAATACAATATATGTTACATCACAGATGACTAGCACGAAAAGGTTAAGTCAAACGCTGATTATCTGCCTACCTGGCAACAAATAGTTATGTACTCGTGAGGAATTCTTGCGTGCACACCCATAACGTGACGTCGGCTGTCAGCCAGTGTAGCCGCCCGCATTTTACTGTGTGCCTGTCGGCTGGTCACAAATAGCCGACCGCAGTAACAGCGGAAAGCCAACGTTCTATCACGACGGCAGACACGTGTCAAGGTAAACTTAGAGTAGACATCCATTTTGACGGAAACCTCATCCATTTGTTGTTTCGTAGCCCCTGCACAATGCATAAGCTGGAGTAACACAGAAGTCGAGTAAGGAAGACTAAGCCGAACGACTCGAGTAGCAGTCTCAAGACCTGTAATTAACAAATTATGCGATGAAACATTAAATGGAATATATTTCAAAAATAATATTAATGATCATGTATACTGATCAAGTTATCTTTATCCTCTGATGACATAGATAGGGTACTATGAATTTTATTATGGCTCGCATTCCAAAATGATACTAATAACACTTTCAAATGGAAGAATGAGTTTGAATAAATCAGGTTCGAACGCACCAGAGGAAGAAACTAACTTTAGGCTCAATATGCAGAAAAACTGATCGAAAAAATGTACAAACATGCCACGAAGAGTAGACGAAACTAAGTTAGGATTTTCATAGTACACCCACAAACTTAGCTTATAAAGCGTAAGATAACGTAAATATCTGGCGTATGCATGCCATTAGAAATGCACAGAAATGGGTTTAGACTGAACGCAACAATCGAAATGGTCAACACATGGTAAAGCAAGAAAATGACAGAGAACATCGGAAAGCAATAGCTATCACATGTGAAATTTTCTTTTCACAGCTGAATACACAAAATGGAAATGTGCGGGAATTGCATACTTTGCGGCAAGCAATACACATTAACGTATAATTATGCGTTCTTCGGACAATTTCACTATGCTGGCGTTTCACGATATTTCCCCTTTACTGCGTTTTCTTTTTTGCTAATACACGAAAAACCTGACAATTCAGACAAAATGAATCCATTTAACAATTGATGCGTGTTGCATTTTGCTATCATTGTCAGCTATGGCTCTTAAGTACAAATTAGTTATTGCCGATTAGTAAACCGCCTAGTACTTCTCATCTCTTCACACAAAATGTAATCTGTCCACTTATAAGTGTGGGGTAGACACCGTATTGCAGACTTTTCCGGTACATCTCGATCCCTCTTTCCTCAGACCATCCTCAACCTGACGAAAACTCACAGCACAATTTCATTCCAAAAGAAAGACAACTGTGGTAACTTTGTGCAGCCTCACCTATGTGCATTTATTTTAAACAGTCAAAACCAGAGGTGTTAACGCTGATCCGGGCGCTAGCAGCTATTGTCGGTCAGTTCTGCAGCACCAGATTTTTGACGTTCGCTACACATAATTTAGAGCTAGTCTCAGTCTAAGCCAATTACATTTGTACCAAACAAATGAAAATATTTTAAATCAAAACAATAACTCATTTTAGTGGCCTAGTCGTTGAAGCAATTGACTGTTAAGAGATACTATTCTTAGTTAAATCATGTTTACGTACTTTTGATAAGCACAATGTTCATTTTCAGTAAGCCACATTATGTAGAAAACTACCAATAGTCATGCGTAAAAGCACGCTGCAACATTATCGTCTTGTAACACAGCGGAAAACTGACTAACTGGGATCAAACCAAAATGATTACATATTTTTAAAAAGCTTAAACTCGCCTCCCACCCATAGCAGTCTTATCTAACTTTAACTTGATTGAAATTTATTTGATTGTAATCATCAAAAGCAAACTTGAGATAAGCACCAATCCCTATTTTAAACCAGTCGCAAAACAGAAATAACTGCAATCACAACTGATGAAATACATATGTAAATATTTTCATTGGTAATAAGTAGCCCACGTGCGCATATGTGATATGAATAGCCCAAACAGAAACAATTCGAATAATTGAGTACCAGGGGGTAAAACATGCCCTAAAGGATATTTAACCAAAAAACTATTCAAGTAGACAAATAGAATTATTATTATCTTATTTATAGTTTCTTCCATGGTCAAAAAATTAACGAAGTCAAATATTTGAAGAGACGTCATAAAAATTGAACAGCAAACTTAAGTGGGGAGCCAAGTTGTAAAACGGCACGTGCGTTTACAGCATAGCTTACCAGGTATACTGACTAAGGTGGCGAGATCAACATCATCAGAATCAGCCATCAAACCGGGAAACAGGGAAGTGTTCTGGCTTGCCGATAATTCATTGCCAACAGCTACATCACTTGGCTCAGTAATTGCACGATTGGCTGTACGGCCTCGTTCGGGAGCATCAGTTCTTGACTCCAGATGATTGGAAGACTTACCGACCGACGAGATGTCTCTTCCAGCAGTTCTGGAAAAGCTAAGTATTGGTTTAGTTCTGCTTGAAGTACTTTCATAACCGTCAATACTACCGATACTTCCGCTACTCTCCTCACCTGTATTGCTTGAGTCAAAATCACAGGATGTGGAGAGAGCTGGCGAAACTCGTGAAACAGCGCGTTCAGCTAATGCACATCTGTCCACTTCAACCTGCTGGCACTTGTTCGGACTTACGCTCGTCCCAGGAGGTACTGGAGGGCGAATACGCACCCTAAGGGTAAGTAAATATGAAATAAATAATATAGTTTAAGCATATTATAACAAATAAAGTTGAATTCGAATACCCAAGAAAGAGCCTTTGTTAAAATACCATGAAATTTCGCCTAACGATGAATAATTTTGTCACAAAATAGTCGACTGGAAAAGAGTTCACAACTTTCCATGTTTAGCGAATTTTCTTTAAAATCGTATACACTTATTTGACTAATAAATCGAATTTCATATTAAGGATAATTTAGTATAATCATGCGTATGAATATGACATACATGACTACATAAACGAAGGTGGTTGATTCCAACAGATTGAGTTCTGTATTCAAGACAATGTCTTCATATAGCAATGTTTTTAAATCTAGATCGCAAACTTGATTATAGTAATTGTTATCACCACCCACACAACCAGTATTAGTTTATTTAGATAAATGTGCAATTCATTAACATTTCCCCATGTAGTGTGGTGTCTGTTCAATAATGTCAGATTGGGGATGATTAGTTGGGAATTTAGGGCTAAAGGGATACTATAAAGACTCCATCTAATGGAAAGACTAACCAAGTTACATTAACTAGTATATAACTCAAAATTGTGTGGTGTGCGGCAGGGTGACTCAGTGGTTAGAGCACCAGATTCCGAGGCAGACGTGCCCAGGTTCGAGCCCTGTCCGCGGCAAATTCTGGATAGTACGTGATCAAGATCGCAAACTTGATTTAATTAATGTATGCAGCTATTGTGGAAACGCTTTCTTCATTACCAGTTATTTTTTGGAAAATAGTGACTGCGCTGTGATAATGATGTACTATTCATTCAGTGTTTGATTTTGGTAGATTATTGACTATCTCAACAGAAATACGCCAAGTTAGGACAGTGCGTAAAATCGACGGTTTCGCGCTCAAAAGTATACTGAATTTGATGAACATTTAAGAATTTCATTTATCTCTACACCCTTATGAACGGTTAGTAAATTTTCGTCAATACACCTCATATTTATATGGTAAGCTTTTTAAATTATTATAATCAAGGTTGCGGTCTTGATATAAACACCTGGCCCATTAATTACTTACATATGTCAGTATAAACTAAGAATTGTATAGTGTAGAAAAGGCACTTCATCCAGTAGACCGGTTTCGTCCTTACTGGGGACTCATCATACTGGCCAGAATTTGCTGCGGACAGGACTCGAACCTGGGCACATCTGCTTCGGAATCTGGTGCTCTAACCACTGAGCCATCCTGCCGCACAATGTCTTTGCAGTTTTGATATTTCCAGGTAGAACATTACTAAAGAGGCGAATCCGAGAACATATCAGACCACACATAGGAGACAGCTTCTCCAGATTTTTAAAATAAAAATAGCAGCTCAAACCAGGCGCATATATCAAAGCAAGTAACGAAAAAAGTATTACGCAAAACGCAAATTGCCAGTTGCAACATTCTTAATCCATAGCTAAATAAACAAAATAAATGTGTACATTAATTTAACATAAACTGGCGAATTGTCCGTGCTTGCTTGAGTGTGTACATCAGAGTGGTTGATTCTCACTTCTTGTCCGTTGTATGATGCATGTTCCCAAAATTATTTTATCTCCTTTACTTTTCAACATGTGCTCTACAATATACCAGATGTTGGATTCGAGTTGAGTACTGAAGAAAAGAAAATTGCTTTTTAAACTGTGTTGTACATACCTGCTTTATAATAAATTTATGATTAAATAGACGATTTATTTCTTGATTAATATTCGAATTAAGCAGCTCTTCACTGGAATCTCATCTTTATCCATAATTGGATTATAGGAAATGCAAAAATATATGCAACGGAAAACACATACTATGAAGGAAATATTTGCATTTATGTTTTGCTACCAGAAATACAGAAACGAAGGTGTTATCGAATTACAACAAGGTCTAGGTTTAAATGTTACCATTTATAATATCTGAAATTAAAAACGATTACTACAATCAAGATAATGAGCTTGACATAAACACCACTTCCGTTATTTACACATTTTTCAGTATAAGCTATACTTTGTATAATGTGGGAAAGGCAATTCATACCTTAGACCGGTTTCTTCTTTTTTGGAGCTCGTCAAGTACTTCTCCGAATTTTGCCGCGGACAGGGGTCGAACAGAGCAGTTTGTGATTCTAGCTACTGCGCCATCTAGCCACACACACTGCTCACAATTTTCAGTTATATACTAACTTTTGTTTTGATGCCTAATAAGAACACACCGTTCTACTATACGAGTTGCTTCTGCTTCCTTATCCAACGCTTAGTTTAGATGGGAAATGTGTATAAAAATGGATTAGTGATTATATCAAACTCGCAACCTTGACTTGAATTTCTGTTATGATCGCTCCATTCTATTATACGGATTGCATTCTTTAGTTGTTATGCAAATATGCTTTAACTAATCACTTCTGGCTCTACTGGAGTATTTTGTGCTGGAGACTGACCTCCGTTCACATACCTACATGCATTATTACAAAACATCAGTAGTTGTAAGCTAATATTTTAACGTAAAGTAACCATACAATTCATAGTCATATGTAGACTTGAAAGTAACACAAATTTTCTAAATTACAGTAGGGAGGGGTGATTGAGTTATTCTTCTCTGCGATGATACCCCATCTATGACTGACGAGAATCCGATTTTGACGCCCTGGCAACCAAACCTCCCTATAGCAGCAAGAAGTTGCCAATCTTGTCGTGCACGCTTGGTCTTATTCCATCATTAAGCGTTTAGCACAAAGTATTCCGTGTGTGGTTCAACCGAATTCAAAGGCTTCACACGAGAAAGAACGACTGCATCTTGATAAAAATATTCGGGTTTATGCTACGCCGGCCGGCATGACAAATTAGTCGTGTCGAACTTCAGGCCACAAGTTTCTACCATAATCGGACACCATTCACTTATGTTTTTTATATCACAATTCTAGTTCTTGTAGAGCACTGCGGAACTGACTGGAACTGAAAATAAATTGGATTTTTGGCAACAAACTAATTATAAGCAGCAAACACACAAAGCGGAATAACACACACACACACACATTGTTACAAGCTATAAATTACCAATGCAAATGAAAGATCATCTGACGAAGCAAATTTGAGAGAGCGGTAAAAGATGTAATGATTCTTAATAAATATTTGGGTGCAGCTTATTAAACATTCTTCCAGAAAAGAGTTCGCGTCATACTTCCAAGTCTAGTGTAAGTAATATTTATGCGTAAATTTGTGACAAAAGGATAAATTTCTACTAGGTAAACTGGTCGATATTGGTCTTAATTTGGTTGAAGCCTGAGAAGGAATACAATATTTTTTTCGCAGGTAACCTGGCAAAAGAACCACAAACACTAAAGTGCAAGATTTATGAAGAAAATATAGAATTAATCTACTGGAATTTCAAGAACAAAGACATTCACTTAGTTTGAATTTGATTCAGCCAATCAATAATTCATCCAACTTTCGTAACAGCCAAGCACACTGAAAATTACATCTGTCTACACAGCAGAAATAAAAATTTCACGAAAAATTTGAAATATCAGGAAACAAACAGGCGTATTAGAGTTTCTTATTAAGACTTCATACCACTTAAAATAGGATTGGTTCATAGTTTAAAGTCGCAAACTCGATTTAAAGAATTGCTCTCACCATCCGAGAAATTACTGATGTTCAAAGAAATGTTTGAAAATCACATATCAATCTAAAAATTTAATTCGCCATGAAAGTTGATCGACAGACTACGAAAAAATCTGAATTTTGTAACAAATAAAAACAACTGTTTATTGAACAAAGAAAGATTTTTTAACTTATTCACCTGACAGGCGTGTTGCTACCAGGAACTGTAGTTGTGAATCGAGACACAAAATCGCCATCTGGACTTCGATCAGCTAATGAGCCAGCTGTTTTACGGTTCGACTCAAGCGACCGACAATCGTCTTTATGATCTTCTTTCGATAATTGTCCTCCTTTTTTATTCCGACCATGCCGGTTTTCCTCTCGATGGTTGGAACAGTCTACCGTCAACCGATTTGATAGGGATGTGTCCTGCGCGTGATGTAAAGACGACGCTGAGGAAATATCTCCTCCACATCTTGTTCCACTAGATATTTTGATTGGGGCAATATGTTGATCGGAGCAGCGCAGTGACTGGTCAGATGAGACAGAAGACATAGAGGAAGGTAGATGACTCACTGTCGAGTTCATTTCGTCGGCAATTGCAGAAGATTCAAGATGATGATGAGAATGACCAACATTATGAGGTGGTCGATGGCTGGGAAAAGATTTCAAGGAATGCATTTCCGTGCCTGAATATTTGCCAGTGGGAATATTTTTCTGATCGCGATTTTGTTGAGCACATCCTGTTGCTGCCGGCGAGGTGGAATCACTATTACGGTTGGATATATCTAGACAGAAGAAAATTTACAAAAACAATGAGATATTCATTTACGATATACAATTTTACAGTTGTTAAATGAATATAATTTTCTAGCGACAAAACTATAGCTGATTAAAAGGAACTACAAAAATAAAAACAAGTCCAATCATTTCAGTCAGTTAAAAACTCTCACACTTAAGCATTTTGAAGGAGAAAGGTTATTATCAAATGACATATGTTGCTCATTTACATAATCGTTTTAGTATAAATTTTAATATTAGAAAAACTATTTGTCCATTATCTTTTGCAAATTGTGCTTGTTCTTAATCTCTTTGGAAAATTTCTCCGACCATTTTATTTTTCAATACCATTACCATTTTTTTCGTTGAAATTTCGATCGATCAGGTTGGCTTACATTATCGGAACCACGTTCAAAGTAGTCCACAAATAACCAAAAGCAGCAAAGAAAACTGACACATAGTCGATATAAAAATTATTTAACCGGCATGTCTACATTTAGCTTTTCGCATATATATATATACGTATGCGTGTATGCATTTATATACGAATATATGTATGTATGCATGTATGTGTGTATGAATGTGAGTGTGCATGTGTATACGTATAGATGTATGTATGTTTGTAATATATTTTTATTAATGTGTGTATGTATGTATGCAATTATGTACATTGCTTTATTTTTAGCATGTATGCATATGATTATGGGACAAATTTTACAAACACCTATGCACATACACACAATTATGCATTTATATATACATGACATTCGTGAGCATCTTTGTACCGTTATGTTACAGAAACGCCCTTCATAAATGTGTAGGACTGTAGTCGTCTATGCTAGTACAAACTGCTTAAATAGAGTCAAGATTTAATGAACGTAGGCTGCGCGGACGTTGATAACAATTACTATAATCAAGGATGCGATCATGATCTGAAAACGTGACCAATTATGTGCATACATTTGTCAGTATAAACTAAGAACTGTATAGTGTAGAAAAGGTAATTCATCCAGTAGACTGGTTTCGTTCTTATTGGGAACTCATCACGTACTGTCCAGAATTTTCCGCGAACAGGGTTCAAACCTGCCATACAGGCACCACCTGAAGAAAATTCTAATCAAGAAACATTGGTTAGTATATAACTGAATGTGGTGTATAGTGTGCGGTAGAGTGGCTCAGACGTATCCAGGTTTGAGCCCAGTCCGCAGCAAATTCTGGACGAAACCGGTCAATTAGATGCATTGCCTTTTCTACATTAAACAATGCTTGGTTCATACTGACAAACGTATGTACAATTTAATAATAATTGTTTGCGCGGGTGGTGGTAACAATTCTTTAAATCAAGTTTGCGAGCTTGAAGTAAACACCAATCCCATTGTATTTAACCAGTCGTCGAACAGCATATGGGATTGGTGTTTACTTCAAGCTCGCAAACTTGATTTAAAGAATAGTGCGTTGCGACTGGCGGTAGTTTTGTTATGTTGTTCGACGACTGGTTAAATATAATGAGATAGGTATTTTCTTCAAGCTCGCAAACTTGATTTAAAGAAACGTATGTACATAATGTGTCAGGTATTCAGATAAAGATCGCAACCTTGATTATAGTAAGAGTCAAGATTAGTTAAACATATTGGGTACAAACGGAATGATTGAATTCAAAATTTATCAAGCGTGAAAAAATGATTACATATTATTACAGTACAATACATAACGCTGTTGTGAAATAAACTTTATTGATTAAGACTTATTAACAATCACAAACGAACGAAAAAACATTATAGGATAATTAAGGAATTACAGTTATGAAAACAATCTAACATTTGAAGGATAAATAAAAGAAAGATCATTATTAAAGAAAAGATAATTAAGAGCTACAGATAAAGAATCATGTTAAGAATGCCATAAAAGTAATAGCGAAACTACCTAATAAATATCCTTTAGGAAACTCAACAGCTCCCAAAATAGTAATGAATATAAGGTAGAAAAAATAGAAATATTCTAATAATGATTAATTTATTATGAACATAATGTAATAATATTTTGTGCATAGATTTCAATAAACTTATAGATAAACGTAGACTTTAAAAATCAATCATTCAGGAATCTTACGATGTTTCGAAACTGCTTTTCATATCATTTTTAACTACTTATTGAACTGAAAGATGTTTCAACCGCTATAATATGCGTTATATTATCGCTAGATTATTTTCTAAATCTATTTCCTATACAAATTTCTTAAGCTAGTGCATTGGAAAAATGATATCTGTTTATATCCATCAAAATTAATCACGAACCAGATATGAATTTTTAATGTGTAATGTCCATTTCTTCTAAATTTGGTCAGTCGCGTGTATTTCCTACACTATATAAAAATCCGGACTAGGAAATTTATAAACACCAGGTGTCTCTAATGAAGCGCTCCTCAACATTTGAACACAAAAATGGCAGCGAAATGTAAATTCTCGTTTAAAATTTAAAAAAAATTTATATTTCGCTGATCGGGATTTTATTTTCGTCAAAAACCCAAATTATGGTAAACCATTCACTTTTAATTAACTTGAGTTCTGTGCGGTTTCACATTAATAGGCTCCAAATCAAACCTTCTTATAACTTAGACTATTTACAGTTCTATAATTTTTAGATGTTTTGGTGTATAGAACAATACCCACCCAAGGGATATTTAATTGCTTATAAACACGTGTATGTCATTCATTTTTATGCTCCAAAATGAACTTTTACAAGAGATTGGAAAATTCCTTTGAGGCAAATGCTACCAGCCCCGGTAAATAATATAATTATGCATAATCTAGCGATAGCTATCTGAGAAATGACACTTTTGAAACCGAGGCCTTGCCATAGGTATTTATATGAAAACATGAATAGGATAAATTAGAGAAATTTGCCGAATTAGCTAATCCAACCATTAGTTTAACATTTTCATTCTAATGAAAGATAAACTTTATATTACACTTATTGGACATTAAGCTGATCAGAAACGGCCATAATTTCGAAAAATACAATTATATAGAGGAGATATACTTAAAAATTTCCCTTAACTTTAACACTCATAATCTTTTTAAAGTGAAGATTGCAACAATAAATTCCATGATACCAGTGAGCTTCATAATACACTCTTCTAAAATTAAAAGACAAGTCGCGGAAAAAAGTGATAAACTCGCGAAATTAATATAACCGGTGATGGACGAAATTAGAGGAAGATTTTATTTCAGACTTGTTAAGGCTAACGACGTGCTTAACACCATTCGGACAATCACAAATTGCTCCATAATCCTGTAGCCGACTCGTCTTTTTGCAATCTGGCATTCATATTGGATTTTCAGTACGTTTACCTTCTCCACGACTGCTTCCCAAGTGACCATACTAAAACCTCAATTGGTAAGGTAGTCAAACTTTTTTTAAGATTTAGAGGGCATGACAACGAAACAGTGGTCGTTTATATCGACCGATTAATACAATTCTTGAAGTCGCTAATTCTAATTGGATAAAGTTATCTAAATCGTGAATGATAAATCATACTAGCCGATCAAATTTGCACTTTACCATGCACCTCAAGCTTCCATAATTGAAGTGCGACTAATAATTTATTTGGTAATGAGTAATTCTATTAATTAATAAAGCATGAAAGATATATTTTAGCATATATTTAGCAAAGCCAGCGCTATATTTAAACTCACTGCTACAAGCATAACTGCCCTTAAACAATAGTTGATTGCGCAGGTGGTGGTAACAATTCTTTAAATCAAGTTTGCGAGCTTGAAGTAAGCACCAATCCCATTGTATTTAACCAGGCGTGGAATATCATAACTGGCGGTAGTTTTGTCATGTTATTCGACGACTGGTTAAATACAATGAGATTGGTGTTTACTTCAAGCTCGTAAACTTGATTTAAAGAATAATTGCCCTTAGTATATTATTAATTGAATAATAATCAAAGTGTAAAAATCTATTTTCTAGCGCTGATTAAACCAGAAATTCAGTGCTGTCCAAATGCACTGATAGAGTGAAACCACATGAACACAATTCGATTGGAAATAAATGGTTATACCAGAGGTTCAGGTAGAAATGAAAGAAAACTCTTTAACAGACAAATATACAATTAGAATTTCATGAAACATTCATATTATGTTGCCTAACTTCACATAAAATGGGAAGAAACGCACAATTACACATATACAGTGATGATTAAATTTCTTGTCGAAATTGCAGTCTAGTGTATTCGCGAGAGACTTTACGACCGATTTAAATTGGAGGAGAGCGCAAAACAGCGGGCAAATATCGCTACTTTAACCAATAAGATGTGGGGCATGATGAATTGGAAATTGGTTATACTATCCACTGAGATGTATGTTAGCAGACAGTGCTTTACCAACACATACGTTAAACTATATCTCATAGAGAATCAATTAAAATAACATCTAGAGAATAATTTAAAATTCACGCTCGCGAGCTTCAGATTAACATCAATCCTATTATATCTAATCAGTCGTACAGCAGTAAAAAACTGACTTTGTTATGCGACTGGTTAGATAGAATGGGATTTGTGCTGATGTCAAGCTCGAAAACTTCATCACCCGCGCAATCGATGATGATTTAATCGAGAGAATGTAATGAGTCTAGCATAGGTTGAAAAATCTAAAATTTCAATACGCAATAGTTTTAAAAATTAGTGGTAGGAAACACTGTTCCCAAATTATATCGTGAGACACGATTGGAAAATATTCTACAATATTTAAATTACAGGTTAATTTTTCACATCTATGTTATTTTCTAGACTATTTCAATTCTTTAAATCAAGTTTGCGAACTTGAAGTAAACACTAATCCCATTGTATTCAACCAGTCTTCGGGAAACATAGCTAAACTACCGCCAGTCGCTATGTGGTTCGACGACTGGTTAAATAAATATGGATTGGTGTTTACCTTAAGCTCGCAAACTTGATTTCAAGAATTGTTACCACCACCCGCGCAATCATTGATTGTTTAACTATATAGATTTTTTTATAACATATAGAATTACTTCACTTTAACAATAATTTAACTACCAGCGGTAACTTTCTAATGCCCTGTATACTCAGAGCTTGTTTGTTTTATTCCACTATTGGTAGTATTCAATTATGAAAAACACATTTATTTTACTGTGAAGCTACTACAACTGTATTTGTCTTACTATTGTCGATTGCTAACTCTTGCTGACATGTTATTCAATAATTAAACGAACATTGATTGCGCGGGTGGTGATAACAATTATTATAATCAAGGTTGCGGACTTCATATAAACACCTGACCCATTAATTACTTACATATGTCAGTATAAACTAAGAATTGTATAGTGTACAATTCTTAGTTTATACTGATATATGTAAGTAATTAATGGGTCAGGTGTTTATATCAAGTCCGCAACCTTGATTATAATAAATGTTATTCAATACTTTTCTTTCTTTCGATTACTAATAAAATGCAACATCGGTTGCCTTTACATCACAAACTGCTATTGTCTGTCTGTACAACTTAAATATGCCAGGCGAGAGCTGTAAAAATTATGCAGACATTTCCAGACAAGTATAGTTTATACTAGACTACTAGGGTTAAGAGCCACATCTCTGATGATCCATATCTTAAATGTACACTGCAGTTTGAACATCGTTAGTAAGTTTGTCGTCGTGTTCTGATGAGTACCATAGAAGCTTGAAAAGTGACAGTACAAAAGACTGATGGTAATATTGCTATTTTGTAAGACTGGATAAATAAAATTGGATTGATGTTAATCTCAAGTTCGCAAACTAGCTTTATAGAATTTTTATCACCATTCTCACAATCAATTATTGCCTTGTTGTGTAATTAATATGCGTGTAGAGAAAAATGAAAAAAAGTATGTTGGTGGTTGCAATAAGTTGTGTAGCCGACATTTTCAGTCAGGTACAATAGAAATGCGACTACTAGAGGTGAGAGCCGCATACCTAATTTTGCTTTAGTTATGCATATGCATTGCGAGTTGATAGTAGTTAATTGCATTTCGGTTTTGCATTGATAGTAGATCGTCGAAACGGACCAGTATGTGTGATTACAGATAGTTTTGCTAATGGGTAAGCACAATGGGGTTTAGTTTAAATCAAGATGGTGAAGAAAATTTAAAGGGCTGTTCATAAGCATCCTCTTAACCGTGATGTTTTTCTTTGAATTGAAAGTGTTTTGAAGTTCATTCTTTAATCTATTTTGCTCTTCGTGTTGGTTTCTGACTGACAGTATATGCTTGTATACGTAGCTTCATTTATATTTCATAAGTAACATTTTACCTTTGTTTACCGTTTAATTATGAATTCAAACGGCAACAATTTGTGTGATTATAGTGGTAAACAAGGTCCAGTAGAGAAGCCTGGTTATTTATGCCTTATTGTTATAAGCTATTCTGGAAGCTCTGTGCAAGAGATATTGATCTTTTTTTATGCATGTGACGTCTTTTAGATTGCCTTCTCGATTTGTCTTTGTATTTCTAAAAAGCAATATATGGCGAACATGCATGCGAGATTTCCTTAATGTGTTGCGAAATTGCACAAGATTCATAAATCAGTTTAACACACGTTTAAATTGTAACCTTCTCCCGCTATAACTGTGAATCGTTTAGTCCATCTAAAAATTACGCATCAATATAGGTAGATAGTAATTTAGATTGTTACTAACAGCTGCCATTCTTTTATTGCAGATAAAGTCAAATTCGATACATTAATTGTGCGAGTTTATGTTATGTACAAGTTCTTATTTGGTAGGTGGAAACAGTGCAACCCTCAAATGGAATGTTTACCTTTACGTTTGGTTTACTCTTAGAAAAGTTGCTAATGATTAATTCCTGATACCCGATAGTTAAATGAAGAGTAACTATTAATTATATCTATGAAAATTAAATTTTTCCCACGAAGAAGACATTATGAAGCAATTTATTTTGCGCATTTCTATGTGCTATTTTTAAAAACAAATAAGAAGGATTTACGTATTGAGAAGGCAATGGATTGCAACATACTCTCTCTGCGGCTAAATAAGCCAAAGTATTGTGTACAGAAAAGGAAAGTAAACGACAGATTTGTATGTGGATGTGCCTATGGTTGCGCGTTCCTCTCTTCCTTCTTGTTGTCGAACAATGCATGCATCTAATCAAGCTTAATTACCTTTGCTTTACAAAATTCACAATATAAAGTCCAAAATATTTTAGTCGAATTAATATCTGGCGAAATAAAAATGGCCTCGTTTCCACTGTGCCGTATAAACCTGCATAATATTAAAGTTAGGCCGCAATAAAAAAAATGAATGACACAATATCAATTACTATTACAAAAAATGGCTTGACTACAAATTATACTAATCATAAGGCTATTGACAAAAGTGATCTACATTGGAAGATTTTTCTGATTTACCGGCTTACTAAGCTGTCAATCCGATCGGCTGCTTTAAGAATTTTATGAGGCGCACCACATAATTTGTATAAAAACGATTATTGCACTAGACTGTGTTCAAGTTGCTCACCACGTAATTGACTGAATAAGGAATAACTTCGTCTATGGTATTAGCATTAAAATACAATCCAATCGACAATATCTCTATCCTTGATTCGTCGAATAGGTTTGTTGATCGTCATGTTCAAATTTTCTTTCGCCATATTTCGATACTCATTTGCAGGTGCCAGTTTCAACCACAGTTCATCACGCCGAATACAAACAGGTATTAAATCAAGTGAAAAATTACGTTTACATGGCTTATTTAAACTTTTGACTGACTGTGGCGCAAAACTTTATTTTATTTCATTCAACAGACCAGGATTCCATTCTAATTTGTCAATTTTTAGAGTATCCGAGGTTTTCTTTCGTGGCTAGTAGATTTGCACTATCAGTTTCGCAAAGATCCGATTGATCCCCATTTTCAAGTACGCATCGAGTTCGTCTTTGTGGTGGCTGGGTGCGATCGAATCTTCGTAATCATCGCACCTCATTTCCAATGGTTAATAAAAATTATGTTGAAGGCTTCGGAGAAAAGGGACAAATCAGCACCCAGCCACCACGAAGACGAACTCGATGCGTACTTGGAAATGGGGATCAATCGGATCTTTGCGAAACTGATAGTGAAAATCTACTACCCACGAAAGAAAACCGTGGATACTCTAAATGTGACGATCGCACTGCGCAACCTGGTAGAACATTGTTCAAGAAATTGGTCAATTTGTCAATTGTAAAAAAGATTGGCAATGTCTCGAAACAAAGGCACTCCGTAGAATATTCAATGGTTTCCCAACGAAAATGTTATTTTTACTCAAGTTCAATTTATCGTTATATTTAGAATGCTTTTTTAAAATCCTTAGTGATACGTCTTCACATTGAAAAGCACCATGGTTACCTTCTGACGTGCTGTTTGACGAACTTGGTTGCAGAGTTGAATCTTCGGTGTTACTTACAGTTGATGTTGTGGAGAGTTTATTGTGTCTGGCGACCATTTGTTCACTGGCAGCTGCTAGTTCCGAGCCGACCAGACCCTCGGAATTGGTTAGCATAAGAAGACGATTCTCCGACAGCAGAGTGAAATTGATCGGGTCCAGTCGCGAAGCCTGCATGCAAACTCGAAATAGACGAGTTGAAATTCCGCAGTGAGCGCCCAAAATATGCTTACGCACATCGGCAAGCGAATGCGCAGACGCGTATGAGCAATGCCCGCATTCAAACCGGCGGTCGCCTGGCTTCAGGTCGACAAAAGCGGCCAGTCGACTGTACAAATACATCTTTCGGAAGAGCAGATGCCTGGCCGAATCACAGAGATCCATTGTTAAACGATGCATTAACTGAATTAAAAGAGTATTGAAATATTTACACATAATTAACGAAATATAAGAATACATCAACTGATACGAATAATTAATACATCGATTTAAAATCGTGTATTAGGTTTTGCGTACCCAGTAAAAAATAAGTTCGAATAGGCCGAGAAGGAAATACCAAAGTCAGCATATACAAGGGGTACACTCTCGTGTATACATGCGTTTTGTGCATGCTGACGAATCATTATATATATATATATATATATATATATATATATATATATATATATATATAAATTGAATATACTATGCAGCCCGCATGCATGCTCGCGTGACACAATGAATGGGCTGCATGACTCAGAATAAAATTCAGCCGATTGTATATCTCGTCTATTACGCTAGTTTAATTTTTACAACCATTAATTATAAAAATTTGTTAGACTGGCATTCTAATTAGATTAAAAAAATCCTGAAATATTGGAGTGAAAACTTGCATATGATCGAAAACACTTACACCAAACATAGCAATGTACTAATGAACGAAGCACATTTTCAGTTAAAATACAGATGTATTTTTTTAACATTATCTTTTCAAATGAAAGCAAATGAAAATTTTAGGATACTTCCGAAAAGAAAAGATGAAAAATTCCGATAGGAAGGAGGGCAACAGAGGTGGAAAAATAGGGTAACGACTAGGTCATGAGACGCAATTACGATTTTCCATACCTTATAAAATAACTTCGGTTGGATCATCGTTAGTTAGCTTGTCATTCTAATCTTACGGTAAATATGGAAAGTCGACGCGCGATTCCTCGCGCAACAGACAGTTTTCTATTTTGTTCCACTGGTTACATAAAATGGAATTGGTATTTATTCAAAATGCACAAACTTTACTTTAATAATTAACATATCCCGCGGAAGAATTGTTTGTCTAACTGCGAAAAGATCGAAGATGATCGGACAATTCAAAATTGTACTATTTCTTATCATTTAAATGTTCTACTTTTATGCGTTGTATTTCGATATAACTGTGACACTCAGCAATACTTGAGAGCAAATGCAAATATTTCGTTTATTGAACCAAATTTTATTCTCCTTAAACAATCAATGAATGGGCGGTTAATGATAAAAATTCGTTAAATCAAGTTTGTGAGCTTGAAGTAAACACCAAACTAATTATATGTAACAAGTAGTAAAACAAATTAGCAAAACTACCGTCAATCACACGAACGATTCTTTAAATCAAGTTTGCGAGCTTGAAGTAAACACCAATCCCATTGTTTTTAACCAGTCGTCGAACAACATAACAAAACTACCGCCAGCCGCAACGAACGCGTTTCGATCTTCCATGATCATCATAAGAATATGTTTGCAAACTGACAAGCAAGGATCAAACCGCATTGGATATATACGAAAAGCAAAATTAGATATACGATTGTCTCGTATACATTGAACTTGACCGGAAATGTCGGCTGCACCATTTCTATGCACTGAATAACATGCAGACAAGAATATATATATATATATATATATATATATATATATATATATATATAATAAAAATCAGTGATTACACGGATGATGGTAAAATTCTTTAAATCAAGTTTGCGAGCTTGAAGTAAACACTAATTCAATTGTATTTAACTAGTCATGTAACACTATGATTGACGGTGATGTTTCTATGTTGTTCGACGACTACTTAAACAAAAAGGGATTGGTGTATACTTGAAGCGCTCAAACTTGATTAAAAGAATTTTTACCACCACCCACTCAACCACTGATTGTTTAAATACTGTTTGTTGCGAAGACCTAATATATATGCAAGTATGTATTAAGTTTTGCGAACCTAGTAGCAAATTAGTTCAGTCGTGACCAAAAGGATAAACCAAAGGCAGCATGAACGGAAAGTATAATCTCATGCACATTCGTTTCGTGCTTACTGGCGACTCAGCAGTAGGAGCCGGTATTACGCCCTTTAACCACTATATATTTGGTAGAAGAATGTGGAATAATTGATTGTTTAATTGTATTAACTATATATGTGTGGTGAACGTTGTAAAAAGTTACTGCTCGTGACTGTGTACAAACTGGACAACCGATATTTCCAGTCAAGTACAATGTATAATATTATTATAATCAAGGTGGCGGACTAGATATAAACACCTAACCCATTAATTACTTACATATTTCAGTATAAACTAAGAATTTTATAGTGTAGAAAAGGCAATTCGTCCAGTAGACTGGTTTCGTCCTTATTGGGAACTCATCCTGTACTGGCCAGAATTTGCCGCGGACAGGACTTGAACCTGGGCACGTCTGCTTCGGAATCTGGTGCTCTAACCACTGAGCCATTATATCAATGTATGCTAAACCACTAGAAAAGACAGCCACATGTCGAATTTTTCTTTCCCTATATATGCAATACAGTTTGAACTTCGTTGGTCAGTTTGCCGTCGTACTCTGGTGATGATCATGGAAGGTCAAAACGCGTCAGTGCGTGCGATTGGCGGTAGTTTTGTTATGTTGTTCGACGATTGGTTAAATACAATGGGATTGGTATTTACTTCAAACTCGCAAACTTGATTTGAAGAATTGTTACCACCAACCGCGCAATCAATTATTGTTTAATTGTATTGTCTATATATATATATATATATATATATATGTAGAAAACTACAAACAGTTAGTTATCGTGACTGCATAGAAATTGTGCAGACTACTAGAGGTGAGAGCCGCATATCCAACTTTGATTTCCATATATATGCAATGCGGTTTGATCCACGCTAGTGATTTTGCCACCGTACTGTGATGGTGATCATGGAGGGGAGAAACGTGTCAGTGCGTGCAGCTGGCAGTAGTTTCGCTATGTTGTTCGACAACTGGTTAAGTACAATGGTGTTTATATCAGGCTCGCAAACTTGATTTAAATAATTTTGTTTTTTTTGTTTATGGAAAATATACACTTTGCGCACAAGCTACCAACCAATCAAAGTTAATGAATTAATCCAGCATATTCCGATATAAATATACTTTTGGTTTTATTAGTTAATTACTTTTGGAGAGTGCGGCAACGGCACCCTATGTCGTTGTCCACCCAGCGAAATTGGTGTCATACGTTTGAGTTGTTTTGCCAAACTTATATCATCTAGTCCCACCGGGTCACGCCTCGATATACAATCCACACGGTCTGCGGACCCATCGCGCCCACTCGTGGAGTACACGACAATGCCGCCGATTCCGGCGTTCTCAGTTGTGATAAGTACACGTCCATCTACATCACGCAGTCGAACAATTGACTGGGATAGAGCTGCATCCAACGGATCTGGCGGTGATGTGGGATTCAGGATAAGTCGTACACCAGCCGCACCTGCGGGTAAAAGCCAAGTCGGGAGCTCGTAGTGATCTGTAATGGATAAAACAAAACAGAGGGTGTGAGAATTATTCGTATTAAATTTGACAAAAAAAATGAAGCCATACCACGATGAAGTTACAAATACATATTTTAACTGACATTTCCGAACCATTTTAAAACTAATCGATATATCGATTAAGCGGCCTACTTGATGAATTACCTTTTCCACAACTATACAATACTTATTTTATACTGACAAATGTATGTACACAATGGGTCAGATGTTTATACCATGATCACAACTTTGGTTTAATTAATTTTTATCAACGCCCACGCAACCAATGTTCTTTAATCATGACATGTTCAATTCAATACCACTTCCCCATGTAGTCTGGTGTTTGTTACATAATGATAGATTGGAAGTGGTAAATTAGAACTTCAAGTCTAAAGGGATGTCATATAGACTCCAATTAAAGGAAAGGCTAACCAAGAAACATTATTTAGTATATAACTGAAAATTGTGTGTAGTGTGCGGCAGGGTGGCTCAGTGGTTAGAGCATCAGATTCTGAAGCAGACGTGCCCAGGTTCGATTATGTCGCGGCAAATTCTGGCCAGTTCGTGATGAGTTCCCAAAAAGGATGAAAACTGTCTACTGGAAGGAATTGCCTTTTCCACATTATACAATACTTAGTTCATACCGACAAATGTATGTACATAATGGGTCAAATGTTTATATAAAGATAGCAAACTTGATTCATCATTATCATCATCATGTCCAGCCATACAAAAGTCAAAAATGAATAATGTTTCACTGCCATATAACCATAAGGAATGAAAAAAAGTATATAAGTGAATTTAGACAAATTATTAGTCAGATTTACGAGAGAGAAAGAGAGAGGCAGAGAGAGAGAAGGAATACCTTGCTACTATAAGTAAATTTATCAGGATAACTCACAGAAATGAGGCAAACTAAACCTCCTCACAACACCATTATGGCCAAGTTAGCAAAGGGGCAAGGCGACATCAGCAATACAGCTTCCTTGCAGATTTCACCGTATCACGTCATAAACAAACCAAGCATCACAGCTAACTTTGCCCTACTAAGAAAAGAAAGTTACGAAGATGATTCTACTAGAAATCTGCAGCAAGATCGCCAGCGAACTCGATTCGATGCCATGTCGCTAAGGGTTTCCAACCAAGAATTATGATGCGCACGAGGACCCCATCCTCACAGACGAATGGGTCCTATACTCCCCAATTTGGACTTCAATTGTTTCTGCCATGTCAAAATCAGCCCACCTTATTTCTTACGCCAATTTGGTGCTGGATGAGAGAACAGAGCTCTACTGGGCAATCGCAATGAGGGCATACGCAAAACGTGACCGAGCTAACAAAGTTGATGGAGCCCTATTTGTTTTTCTAACGACGAGCTCTTGTCATATCCGAAAATACGTCTACGGATGTCAACGTTAGTTATTCGTTGTTGGTAACTAACATGTGTTATACTTCTCAAACAACGATGGTCGAATGCCTGTAAGCGTCTCAAATCCTCAACTCTAAATTTGATTAAATTAAGTGCAAAAAAGCTTTTAAATTAAGAAAGGAAAGCAGACTAAAAAGGTACACTTCATAACTAGTTTTATTGAGACAAAATATTTTGCGGAATTTTGATGTTCACGGTAAAAAGTGTGTGAAAAGTGTGGATCTAGGTTTAAGAGATAGTTCAACTCATAGAAAACGCAGAAACGAGGCCTCTTATACACCTCTACAAGATGTCGACGAGATCAAAAAAATCAAAAGGCAAGGCGATAACGGAAATACAGTTTTGCTGTTCTCATTTTATCGCTGTTTAATGTTCACTGAAATTTTCGGAAATGTTTTGAACCCTTTCGAGGTTATTTCCATTTATGCGATAGTTAGGCATATGGAAACAAATGTTATAGTCAAAAAGTAATCGAAATTATCAGAGGGCTTAGTACATCTTATTGGGGCAACGTTGTGATGAGTCTTGCCGATGCCAAACAATGCAGCCTATAAAAACGAATCAATTATAATATTACACTCGTGCCCAGCAATTACACTGGCACACGATCGTGAACAGTAAACACGACTGGTGATTCTAAACCTTTGGTACCGCAGCCACAATCTTGCCTCTACGCATACAGTGAACCTAAAGCAGTATTAGACTCGGATTTTAAGGTATGCATGCATGTGTGTGTGCATGTATATGTTTGAATAAATTAGTTATGATGGTCTGTTTTGTTTGCTTTTGGAGAATACTGCCGTTTGATTTTATATTGACATTATATTAGAACTTAATGCCAAGTATGATTTGTAATTTACTTAACACCTCGATTCCAGCCGCATGTTTAGAACATCTTCCGTTTGCCAGCAAAAATCAGAGCTATAGTTTGCCATGAAGTCAGAACTGCGGAGCCTTTATATCAATAGCAAACCTGGTTTCTATTAATAGCTTTACTTAATAAAAAAAGAAGCAATGAAATAGCTTATATAATGTAAGTTCTAAGTATATAAACATCAATTTATTAAATGTTATTTTTTATCAACACATACAAGTACGTATACAACAAAATACCAATATATCTTAGCTTACCCAACAATAAATGCCGTCTTATATCGGCAACACCACTAGTGAACATTCTGCGGCATTCGGGGCAAACCAACCGTCTTTTGCATGTCTCTCTTCCGATAACACGTACTAACGCACCAGTTCTGGTGAAAACTTCACGCAATTTGGCCTCTGCAAGACTTATTTGTTCTCGTCTTGAAAAATCAACATGTGAGTCTCTAATGGTACTTCCATGGCCAGATTCGCTCATATCACTCGATTTACCAGTTGGAGAACAATTACATGCTGCCTCACGAAAGCTGATTGCGTCAAAGCCGAACGCTATGATGTCAGAACCGGCCATAGCTGACAGAGCAACATCAAGTTGGTTATCCTCAGTTTCGTTTTGGACAGTGTTGTTAAATTTTATATTCGTTGCTTCTAAGACGTCAGCAGAGCTAGACTGTACACCCATTTTAGGCGGCATCGAATTGAAATCCAGATTAAAATTCTGAAGCACCAAAGGTGCAGCAGATGTTGCAGCAGCTGTCGATAATGCAATTCGAGACGAAGATAAGCTGTCCATGGCATTACTGGCTAGAGCGCCCGAGTTATTGACCGGAAGTGACTGACTACATGAAGACACAGGAAGGCCTGAAACATGGAACGTAGCAGCAAGATTCAGCAGGCTTGATAGAAAATCATCAGCATTGTCAGAGAGTGGTTTTCCTGTTGATTCGTGGTTCCCGTTTGATACGGCAGAGATGGACATAACATTTTGATTCGGTGTCGTTTGACCAATTTTCGTAGAGGAAATCACATTACAGCATTCTCTGCTTGGTACGGTATCACGATTTACCAAATTTAACATATAGGTTTAAATAATACATTTAGTTTTAATGTTTCATAAATAAAGGATAAATGGCAATCAATAAAGCGGGATAAGTATAGTTGTTATTAGACACGTTCTTTTCCGATCAAAGTGTTATCACACATTCACATAAAATTGTCCTTGATAGTTATTGATTGATATTTCGAACGAAATGCCGGTCGTCTTTGTCAAAATACGTGCTCCTTATTTCATAAAAACAGCAACTTCTACACCACCATCTAACACAGAGTTTAAACGAGAATCCATATACTAATTATTTACGACCAGACTTGTCTATCAATTGAAACAATAAATGCTCCATTGTTAGCTTTTATGTGTATATCTTTGAACGAAATATTATGTGTACACACACACAATATAACCTATGTACATACATTGTAGGCTAGAAATACCGTATCACCTAAATTAAAAATAAGTCTTACGTAATTGAGTAATAATTTAGCAGTGCATGTGAATATTCATCCTTAAAATAAGCTTGGCATGTAGGCTACGAGCAGACTTGTAAGATTAACCCAAACCAATAGGCAGCATTTCATGCAAGTTACTAAATTATCAAGCTGTGAAAAGAGCTAACGATAACAAAACTAGTTCGTATAACACGAAATTTGAAAGAAAGATGAATAAAATCGTTGGTAATATGAAATTAAAGATCTACAAAAAGACAGATTTGAGCAATTTGCTTAAATCTGTCAGTGTCAGCATTGTATTGTGTGTGATTAGAAGCCTGACGAAGATACTGAAAATGAAGTACCGAAATGTTGCCAGACACCAAAGACTAGATCATTCCACAATTCCAGTGTTGCATACGAATAAGATGGAGACCTTCATAATGAGGGGATGAATCAGCACTCAGCAACCAGGATGACGAACTCAATGTGTACTTGGAAATGGGTATCAAAACACCACACACGAAAGAAAACCGTGGATATTGTAAATGTAACGATCGCACTGCGCAACAAAGAACAACAGCTTCCAAACATCGTGTAGAAGTAAAAACAAATTACAACACGAGAATAGTAACCAACAAAGACATGAGATTAAGAAAGAGTATAAGAAATAAGAGTTTCACGCAGATAGAATTCAAAGATTGTAATAAAATGAAAGCTTTTAAAGCTCTTATAATGCACACAATCAAAATGATTTATGAACCTAATTCTCGTTAATTTTATGGCGTTTGCTCATCGTTTCTTCTAAAACCAATTCCGAAAACAGATTTCTAGCCTTTGCTATTACTGTATTGAGCTTCGGATATAATGATTGTCAACTGATGTAGCTTTCACAACATTTACGCTAGATTTAAAAATTCAAACAATTTTCAGTATGACAGTGTTAGACGATTATGCTGGCAGGGTGCAATTCACCTACATTCGTCTAAATTTATATTATTCACTGTTTCTAATGACTAGCGAGCCAGATCTGATTTGTTAATGTGACCACACTTACGTGCAATTTAATGTTCTTCCCGCCTAACTTTAATTATTCGCACAGTTTATCTCACATCCACCTGGTTACAATCACAACTTTGGCCGCTGGCATCTGGGCAAATAGTGCTCACTAGCCTTGGTTAACAGACTATCCAGGAGAAGGAAAACTCCGAATACAAACCATCCTCATTGGGAATGAGTGATCTAGTGTTCTTTTACAGTCCACATATAATCATGTCATGGTTATATGACAGTCAAACATTAGTCACTTTTGAATTTTGTATGGCTGTGCATGGTAATGATGATGATGATGATTTATCAACTGAATAATCTGAACATTGATTTTATACATCAGTAATTTACTTTAGGTAAATGCCGACCATTCAAACAAAATGTAAAAGGGCAGGATACGACAAGGATATGTGTCGATAAAATATATTTAATAAAAGGAAGAAGGATGATAGTACTGAATTTAGTTTATTGCGTCCGTTCAACCCATATTAAATGGTAGATTTTCTAGGTGTAGAATATGTCATTGAGACAAACAAAGAGTGTATTATACCGCAGAGCTTAAATAAGTTTGATGACTTCCATGTATAAGTTAGTTCCAGCAGGCCTAGAAGGAGATTCCAAGAACAGCGTAATTTCACGGCAATCGAGAAAATATCAATACAATATGTTGAATGGCAGTGTTACCTGCTCTTTTATAAACAGCAGAGTTCATGACGGTATTGGTGGAAATAAACAGAACACTTCAGTGTGATTTTGTTACTTGGTAAATTAAAATGAGAAATATGCCCTAAAGTAGGCACTGCACGCGTATGTTGCCGTTATTGGTAGCTGTTTAGCATCAAAGGCAAAACGCAAAACAGTAAGTGCAATTAATGTGCCCAATTAATGCTTTGCTTTACTTTACTTGCTTTACTGCGGCTGACTCCTTTTGGAGGATAAGCCGGCTCCAATGACATTTCATGGAGTTTCTTGGGAATTTGGTACAAGTGGTGTCCCATCACCACTCGGCTTTTTGATCGAGGACGCACCTCAAGCCTTTGCACATCCAAGCGCAGTCTGCAAGACAGCAGTAAGTTGCATGGTTGCCGGTGGCTGTTGAGAGCTCATTCGCCATTCGGAAGTACGGGGTACTGTCCAGGAGTCCATGTAATCCTGTGGCTGTTGAACCCTTTTGTGACGGGGAACACACGCCGGGTCATGGTGCCGTCGTCGGGCTCATGTGATATTTTATAGGAGATCCGATTGCCGGTCGGAAATCCACCACGCCCTGGTGACACAACCGCCATAGCCCCGTTAGCCTATGTACGATCGGCCATCGAGACATGGTTGGCACCGTCGTACCACGTTGAGGAGGGGATGGACTTTACGACGGTGCCCAATTAATCCATATATTTAATTTCAATAACATTATGCACCATAGGACTCTCGTCTTCGACACAACTTGGTAAACAAATTGGTGTGATATAAAAATCGGAAACAGTCATACACACTGATAGGTATGTCGTTTTCCAGACAAGAACTAACTAGACGACATCATGGAGCTAGCTATTTGCCTTCAATATGTTCCGCAGTCAGGTGATTCTGTAGAAGTGAGAGCACTATTCGGTGTGGTTATATGACCGATATCACAGGACCGGTGAGGTTATTCAATTTAATAGTGACACTGGAAATAGAGTTCGCAGAATAGTTCACACAGATTTAATTTCTAAAAAAATTATATTCAAAATTGTTTTTACTGGGGCACCTGAGTATGGCGACTCGCAATATTGGCTTCCAACCGTGCACAATATCAACGATTGAGTAAAGCCTGGCTCATAATTCGGACTTGATTTAGCTCAGAGAGGAGATCAGAAAGGCTCACGTGTAAAATCTTCCCCTTCGCTAGAATCAGCAGCAATAATTTAAAAAATAGAATAGTGTACGGCTAAGATGGGCGTGACAGTGCATTTGTGAATCCGGCTAAGAAAAGAATTTTTAAACATTTAACAAGAGCCTCCTAATTAAGAAAGTCTAAAAGCAGTATTCAAATTAAAATATATCCATTTCGAACAAGCACGATGAAACAAGAGCCGTCCACAAGCCTTAGTTGAAAAGTCAACTAAACTGTTCCTGGGCGGTTGCCTTAGGGTAATAAGAAAGATGACAATAAATAATGAAAGTGAATAAAGCATTCATTGATATAAAATTTAAGATTGAGTTACAGAACAGCTACAAGCGAAATCAACTCTTTTAGAACAGAATTGTTAAAACTAGTGTGCACGATATACTTGACAACACCGAGTGGATACATTGGTTCTACACGGTTACGTGAGTAGGCAATGATAAAATGCCGTTCTAACTAGTTACCTCGAAGTGAATTAGGCATAAAATTATTATGTGCATAAATCAGTAAACCAAACCATTGGATGGAAAATTTTCAGTGGCAATAAATAAATTTCTAATATATGTATCTAACTTGATAGTGCATGCAATCATCACAGTTTATTAATTACTCGTTTTAATAACAACAGTATCTCTAACTTATTTAAACCAAGGTTGTGATCTTGATATAAACACCTGCCTCAGTATGTACAAAGAGTTGTCAGTTTAAACTAAGCGTCGTATAATGTCGAATAGGCAATTAATTACACAATGCTTAGTTTATACTGACAAATGTGTGTACATAACGGAGCAGGTGTTTATATCAAGTTCACATCCTTGATTTAAATAATTGTTATCACCGCCCGCGGAAACAATGTTCATTCAATTATAGCAGTATCCCATTGTCAACATAACATGTGGCAATGTCAAGTAGGTTAAATAATGTAAATTATCAGTTGCATCCATACATGAATGCAAACAGGTGCATACCTCTTGCCATTAGCATCACTTTTAACGTCCATAAGTGTCGACCGGTCTCCCGATGATGCACTCGATGCCAATATCTGCGACTTTGAAGACGACGGAGTAGCCATTAATTGAAGCACGTTTGTAGTGCTGGTGTTATTTGAGGCTGGAGTGCTGACAATGCCAGTCAGGTTTAAGGCAGCAATGTTGTCAAAACTACTGCTGCTCGCATTATCAGAGCTAAAACTATTTACATCACCTGCAGCAGAAGGCACACGTGGAAAAAGGCCAGACAAAAGGGCTCGAGTCAACAGTGATGGACCGACAAGTGGATTGTTGACAAGCGACAGCCCAGTCAGAGTGGAAAGCAATTGTTGCCCCTGACTGAAATCAATTCCACTTGGACCAGAAATAGCAGCCGGGTCGACACCTTGCACCCCAATTGTGTTTCAGCAAACGAGGGATAAAAACAGAAAAAGTTATAGGCATTCTGGTCTGGCCTAAATTCATAATTTTCTTCCAAAAAGTATTAACAGTTTTATACGTCAAGAAAATCATTGTGAAACGTCTACAGGTGTGCTATCGGTAATCAAAGATAAAATGGTTTAAAATTATAAAGTGCGTAACACAATGAGAGACCACAATTGCCAACAAATGCAAGATGTTTTATTTAAAAAAAAGAAACCAACTGGTCTCCACATAAAGAAAGATCAAGCAACAATATAGTAGATATTTGAAGGGATCTATATCAAGAGTGGCGATTTCATAATCTGCGCGATGTGGCAAAGAAGCACGGAGCTCTGCTCAGCACAAGTTACGCGAGGTCAATTTTAAGGTAAGGTGACATCGGCAATACAGCTTCCTTACTGTTTTAAATTTCTCGCTCCCTAAACAAGACCAAAACTCGCAGTTGACTTTGCAGAACTAAGACAAGATAGTTAATAATGATATGACAACCAGGAATTCGACAGAGCATCGCCACTGAGCACAATTCAAGGCCGCATCGCGCAGAGTTTTCAATCAAGAACTATTGTGCAAACAAATACCCCGTCCTGGTATACTAACCAATCTAATTTTGCTTACCTTAAGCTGCCATATAGAACTGGTCTTCGCGTAAATATTTATCTTAACATTAAAACCTTTAGCTTACTCAGATAGCTAGGCTTGAATGCCTAGAAAACGTAGAAGAATCTGGGTCATTCGGTGTCGTTAGTAATCCAACCAGGACCAACTTATTGACGCGAGGTATCATGGCGCGTCCAGCACAACCCTAGCCTTCGGAGTAAAATGGTCAACAAATACCGTTTTTGCTAAATTAATGTAGAGGTTCAAAGGATTAGACCGATCCTGAGCGCAGTCAATGACTGTGTGGAGTTAGTCTTCTCTTCTTCTTCTAACAGACGACATCATCAGCGTACTAGAGTCGAGCAAGTCCGCAATTAAAACCAATCTTCATTTGGGGCAGCGTCACAGACACCCTAGTAAAGACCATCGAAGACATAATTCAGTAACTTGGAACAAATATGCGTTATGGAACAAAGCAATCAACCGAAATAGAATTTAAAAAATCGGTACTATTGCGAATGCATACCTTAAATGGGTGGATAAAGTTCGCTAAAACTCCATCCTTGAGTATAGATGGCCAGAAAGTCATGCAAACTACCTTTTTAGAGCGGCCAGGATATCGAGAACTTCAATTATTGCGCGTCATTGATACCGGCGGTCTAGCCGGTATCCTGTGTGAAATGATTCGTTATGTACTCTAACACTTCACAAGTCCTTATTAGGGCTATGAATAATTTTAGAATTTGGCCTATAGCGAAGTTGATTTTGCTAGTAGCCCTTTAGTATTAGACGGTATTAAAGTAAAATGACAAAACGATCCTAAGCAATGCACAATAAACAACGAGCACTCGCAGAATGTTAATATACACTCTAAACAGAGAGAACAGAGGAAATTAAAAGAATGATAGCATACCTGCTAACTGGGCGACTTCATTGAGAAATGCCAGATTTTGTTGAGGAGAATCGGGTAGGCCACCGTTCAGCATTCTCCCGTCTCCAACTCCAGGGTTCGTCAATTGTGAAGCTGCCACTAAACACGCCAAATTTGACAGTTCAGCCGACAATGGAAAACTTAGGCTTCCGGTATCGCAAGTTACATTTTGATCAGTAGATTCGCCAGAGCTGCGTGCTTTCGGTATTGAGACATTTGGAGACAAACCCACATCATTTTTGGCAACACTTGGAATGTTGACATTCATTTTCTCATAAGCAGCCGAGGTTTTGTTACTTAAAGCACCAGACGTAGAGTTGATGGCAGAAGAGGTAGTATTGCCAGGAGTACTGCTAGTACAACAAATATTAGCAGTCGAACTAAAAGATGCGGCAGAATTCGAGAAAATGTTGGGTAAACTATCATTTGTTTCTTTGCTAGACAGCTGCAAGGATACGAGGTCAACACTTGCTGACATGATGCAAGGCTAGATAAACAGTATGAAATAAGATTTTGGATGTAGGCAAAGTTGGAATAAAAAATACTTTAGCAAACAAATGAATAGCATACAAAGTCGTTAATTTTGTACAAACCGTTTAATGAAATTTAAATTGGAATTAATATTTAATTTGTCAAATATTTGGTTGATTGGTTAAATTAAGTCATGCTTATTTAAAAAGATATATCGTGCAAGCAATTCAGTCTCCTTCGGTCGATTGTCGGATATTCTGATGAGATTGTACACGATAGACTTGAGCGATAAACCATTTAAGAAAAAGAGAACTTGTACCATGTTTCTGGTCAACCTCTGGCGACAGGCCATCTAAGAACAGGATAGTTTTAAATACAAAGCGTTCATTCCCATTAGGATTTGGTAGCATTGTGTTCAATTAGCGCCTACAAGTAATCATTAAAAACACACCTAATTATGGTTCTATGCAACATCCGATGGCACATAATTTAAAATGGTCTACATAGCTTCTGAGTCTCGCGGAGTAGTTAATCTAATACTAGTTACTGCAGATAAATTCCGAATTTGGATCCAAGGATAAAAAATCTTAATATGCGATTCTATGGAACGAACACTATTGTCGAATACGCGTAGGGTAGTAATTAATGACGTAGCTTACCTGAAGCCTTCAATCACAGGTCGATAAATGCCTCATGTGAATATCGGCTCCGACGGTAGATGCCATACAAGACTTACTCGTAAACGAGTTCTAGAAATGAGTAGGAAGAAGACGACTGATGACGCTACCTCCTCTGCACAGGAGCAGAAAGCGTATCAAAATACTGCTTAAGCCCATGGATAGTATAGGCATTGGCGCTTGAAATGTAAATTTTATTGCCTGCCGAGATAGCCAGTCTTTTACGGTTGGCGAGCTGCACAAGCTCGATATTAATATTGCTTGTCTGCAGGAGGCCACTACTACGAGTCCCATTTCGGCCTAGTTCACTGGAAAAGACGATTCCTCCATCATTTTAATGTGAGAGTGGTCTAGCTATGCGATGTTACTTTACTGATTTTCAGTATTGCAGCATAAACCTTACATGACCGGATAGTTGAAAATTCACATTTGGCCTATAAAAGGATCCGCGTACGGCTTTACGCGCCAACACTCAACTATTCTACTAATGAAACTAATGGTATCACTAAAAATATATCAGATTTAGTGTCTAGCCCTTAGTTTCGTTCGAAATCCTAGTTTGTATCGATGATTTCAACACAAAACTGAGTCAACTGCACTGGAAACGAATCATTTGGAAGATGGGCCCAAACCAAATAGCTGTGACATCGGCATTTCGCGGCCAAAAACTGACTGCTGCATTAACCTGAACGTGGTGAACTGTTTTCCGGAACCAAAGATGTCATCTTGACACATCCCTGAAGAAATTCTCAATCACCTGAAACCTGTTACAATTACGTATCAGCCTGCATTCGTACTAGCAAGTCTCTCTTTGAAACTTCTGCAATTGGTTAGGGCGTTTATCAGAGAAATGCCATTGCTACCAGAGTGCTCAATATTTTCTAACGCAGCCTTGGATGAAGTCATCGACACACTTTCTGGAGTGAAGATTGATTTTGGTGGTCGACGCGGTGATCTCGAATAGGCTGCAAATGCTGTTTTGCTGGCGGAAACGATAAAGATTTTCGAGAGCCATTAACTGCGCTCAAGAAGTGTTTATCTGATATGGCATGAAGCTAAAAGCATTTAAAATAGTCTTTATAGTCAATTATGATCCGAAAATTAAAGTCGTACTATACAGCGCCCTACTACCGCTCCTAATCGAAATCAATCAACTAGGATCATTGGTGGCATTAAACGATTCAGATTTCCATATGTATTAGCCTTGCTGCAGCTGTTTTTGACAAATAATGAAATTCAAGGTCGAATCGACCAAGTAATTACACACGGAACGATTCCACGGCTATGGGCCGTTTTCTATTTAAAGAAATTAATATCTGTGGTCTATTTTTTCATTAAATCATTTGATAAGATGGAGCGAAAGCCCGTCTGTACAATATATAATGCCTATATATATATATATATTTATATATGGAAATGCATGTCATTTACCTACTATATATTTTGTTGAGGAATGTGGGAAAACTGGATTGTACTTATGAATCGCCAATAAGCACGAAACAAATGCGCACATAAGATTATAACTTCCTTTCATACTATCGTTGTTTTATTCCACTGATTGAACTAATTTGTTACTAGGTGCGTAAAACCCAATACACAATAACATATATAATTGTTCTCCGCAACAAATATTATTCAACAATTGAACCATATAATTAAACAAGATTTGATTGCACGGGTGGTTGTAACAATTCTTTAAATCAAGTTTGCGAGCTTGAAGTAACCAATCCCATTGTCTTTAACCAGACGACGAACAACATAACATAACAACAGCCAGTCTCACGCACTGACGCGTTTCGCACTTCCATAATAATCATCGGAGTACGACGACTAACTGACTCGCGAGGTTCAAACCGCACTGCATATATATGGAAAGCAAAATTATATATGCGGTTCTCACACATAGTAGTCTCGCAAACATTGTAGTTGACTAGAAATGCCGGCTGCACAATTTCTATGCAATCTCGAACATTAACTGTTTTGAAATTTCGCCACATATGCATATATAGGAAATACAATTTAACAATAATTGATTGCGCGGGCAGTGGTATCAATTCTTTAAATCAAGTTTTCGAGAATGAAGTAAACATCAATCCCATTGTATTTAGCCTGTCGTCGAACAACAGCAAAACTAACACCAGTCGCACGCACATACGCATTTCAACCTTACATGATCATCATCTGAGTACGATGGCAAACTGACTAGCGAAGATCAAACCGCATTGAATATATATGGAAATCAATTTAGATATGCGGCTCTCACCTCTAGCAGTCTCGCATACATTGAACTTGACTGGAAATGTCGGCTGCACAATTTCTAAGCATTCACGAACATTAACTGTTTGCAGCTTTCGCCACAGATACATATATAAGCAATACAATTTAACAACAAGTGATTTAAATAAATGTTACCACCACCCGCGCATTCAATTATTGTTAAATTGTATTGCCTATATATGTATCTGTGGCGAAAGCTGCAAACAGTTAATGTTCGTGACTGCATAGAAATTGTGCAGCCGACATTTCCAGTCAAGTTCAATGTATGCGAGACTGCTAGAGGTGAGAGCCGCATATCTAAATTTGATTTCCATATATATGCAACGCGGTTTGATCCTCGATAGTCAGTTTGCCGTCGTACTCTGATGATGATCATGGAAGGTCGAAACGCGTCAGTGCGTTGCGGTTGGCGGTAGTTTTGTTATGTTGTTCGACGACTGGTCAAATACAATGGGATCGGTGTTTACTTCAAGCTCGCAAACTTGATTTAAATAATTGTTACCATCACCCGCGCAATCAATTATTGTTAAAAAGATTATCATAGAAGATCGAAACGCGTCAGTGCGTGCGACTGGCGTTAGTTTTGCTCATCATCATCATCGTCGTCATCGTCATCATCATCATCATCATTACCATCACCACCATCATCATCATCATCATCATCATCGTGAGAGTACGATGGCAAACTGACTAGCGAATATCAAATCGCATTGTTCGACAACTGGTTTAATACAATGGGATTGATGTTCACTTCAAGCTCGCAAACTTGATTTACATAATTGTTACCACCACCCGCGCAACCAATTATTGTTAAATTGTATTGCCTATATATGTATATGTGGCGAAAGTTCAAAACAGTTAATGTTCGAGACTACATAGAAAAAAATTGAACCATATATTGGTAAAATGAAAAAAGAAAAGAACCATAGCGGAATGATAGGAATGGAGAATACAGATAAAATGACGATCAATATTAATAAGAACCAGGTCTTCAGAACAAGAAAATATGACAAAAGTTAAAAACATGGAAACAACTGCAATGATCGGATTACTAATTAATCTAAATAGCTACGCTGATGGCTTTTATGTAAAACAAGATTGCGAAACTAATATGTTCTAGAAAGACTGGAGCACAATAAAACCCGAGGCCGAAGTGACTTTAAAACCGAGCCCGTGAAGTTAATCAACTAAGTATTATCAATGCCAAGGTCCGTTTTTGAATTCATCAATATTTGTTGAGTCGTTTAATCAAATTTCCTCCGAATTTAAAATTTGTCGTCCTGCTAAGGCATAATTTTCCCTAACTCCGCAGTCAGGGTGCTCATTCTATTCTAACTAAGCTTCCCGAACCATCAATAAAGCACATACATTTAGCAAAACAAAATACAATTAATATTTTATATTCACTTCTTCAGCTCGAACACTGCTTCCAACATTGTCCTAACTGCTTCATCTTAATTCGTGCACTTATGGGAGGACTTTCTGTTGTGTTCATGCCAGCTTTAAATATGGCCATTGGAACGTTCTCCGCCTCAACGTTGGCTACTGCTATATCCGTAAGCGTACATTTGTGTTCTAGAAATTATTTCAAATAGTGTTCCGTTTAAATGTCTGCCTCACATAGGCAGTCAAATTTGGACATGTTTTCACAGCCTTTTATTGTGGTATATATATATATATATATATATATATATATATATATATATATAATGAGTTGATGCAAAAACGGTGAAAGTCTTTTACTGTAGGAGAAATAGGCCTGCCATATGATGGCAGGACACTATTCTTAGCGATACTGAGAAATTGCTGACACCACATCATAACATCACCAACCAAGAGACCCTTCATTAAGCGAGCGATTGAGTCTACCAAGAAACAGGGTTTAGTGGAGAAGCCTGATCATTTCTGCCTTATTGGTTTAGGCTCATCTGAGACCTACAGTGCGAGAGATGTAGATCTCCTTTTATGTATGTAGGTATTTGCAACGCACTAGTAACTGCCACATGCGATACAGTGTACTAAACAATACGATGGAAAGAAATATGTTAATCGAGTCTTTAAGAACAATGCCCACACTATATTGCTGATGTTGCCTTGCCTTAAAGCTGACTTGACCATAATTGTATTGTGTATAGTTTTAGTTTGCCACACATGTCTGTGTTTTATAGTAAATATACTCAGAATAACTAGGCTCTCTCACTTTCCTCTCTGTCTCTCTCTCTCTCACACACACAATATCTCTATCCCTCCCTCTTTATCTCTTTCTCTCTCTCTCTCTCTATATATATATATATATATATATATATATATATATATATATATCTTTCTCTCATAAATGTGTGCCTAAAGTATTATTTTTCTCGTTATTTATAAAAGTTTTCTCGTAGATATTTCGTTTTCCTTCTAATGGTTATATGGCAGTGAAACAAGTCACTATTGGCTTTTGTAGTGCTACGCATGATGATGATGATGATGATGATGATGATAATGATGGTTCCAAAAAATAAATATTAAAATCACAAAAATTATTCTATTGATATTTGAGGACATTAAATGAATTTCAAACAAATATTTTATTAAAAAATTCGGTGGACATGACAGATCTATCGTCAATTAAAAGAACTAACGCGCCTGGTATTTCCTCGATCATCATAACGTGTAGCTGACGGTAATTTTGTCATAGTTTGCGCAAGAATAAATAAAGTAAAGAGTTGCTGGTCATTTCAATTAAAAAGACTTTATATAGGTAATTGTTTGGCCGCACACATGGACAATCATTGCTCAAGCATATATATTAGGCACAGGTAAATCCGTCAACTTGTTAGAGAACTTACCGAATTTTTGCTTTGAGAGTGTTCCATTTCGACGTGTTCATTGACAAGATCACGTTCAGTCGAAATTGTTGAACATAAGCCGCAACCGTATATGGTACAAATGAACCGTGCAGAATTTTGCTTCACATCACTTGACAAACGCATCTGGAAATTAAAGCGCGCGAGAAAAACAAAATACAGATAGTCCTGGCTTCAATGAAAATGTACAGTCAGCCGAATGTATGCTGCAAAACAGCAGTTTCATATCTCGAAATTTGCCCCTAAGACTGCACTACCTCACCTTAGTCAAACAATCCAAAATAACAGATGGCAAATTCAATACCTGTAATAAATCTGTCGAAAGTAATTTTGCACCAAAACACACGATAGGTGTGGATAACGGTAGGCTAGCGGCTTAAGGATAAGCACCATAGCATAGAACTAGAATTCAGGCAAAATATTTACAACTTTAGCACACCTCGCTAGCGCCTGTTTACAACTTGGTGTTGTAGCTATGAAAATAAAATACGGCTGCGAATAAACAGCACAACATCCTTGAAATGCAACGAGGTTTGGCTGTGAAACTAACGCGCAGACTTCATAAGGCTCTTTTCTGAAGTACAGTACTCGTAGTATGCAAAAGCTAGTGCGCCTCCTCAGACATGTCATAGGATTCGATAAGGCAAACTAATCTGCATAAGGATAACAAAAGGTATTTCCAAATTCCACCCTATGCGAAGTGTTGATTATCGCACAAATTGTGTGTTAATAAAATGGTAGACCTTAAAAAGGGAGTAAGCATGAACTTTAATTCAAATATACGTAGTCAACGGTCAAATTACGCAGAGTAGCCAAAAGGCGAGAGTATACCTTTGGATTCGTTTTCTACACACACACACACACACACACACACACACACACACAATCTAGGCCTCCCTCGAAGTAAATTCCAATAGAGCTCCTGCCTATAAGAAGGCATTAACACGGCTTTTCCCCAGGACTCTACATTATATTAGTTTCGCATAGCGTGTTTCCAATTTAAGAGTCTCTCGAGTAGCTGATGCAAAACTGTTTCACAAATATATCATTTATAGCAATGAGTGAGCGGTAAAAGAACATGACGACGCTCATTCTTAACAGAAATTGATTATTTAAATTCAGATTTATCCCTTTCTTGGATGGTCTGCCAGCCAGGACAAACGAGCACTATTCGTTCGTGGGATATGATTTTGAATCTTCATTGGAAAGTTCCTTCTGGCAACCAAAACATGCCTTCTGTGTATGGCCTGCTTGCTTAAATTCCATTACAAGCCGATTAACTTCAATTGTTAACTGCACAGCAAATCCGAAATCCAAACTACACGATGTAGGATGTTCGTATTCCGATAGTATCTCCTGGGTTCATACTGCAATTGCTGGTACGACTAGCTATGGCTTGCCAATCGCCAGGTGATCAGTTCCTGCGGCTACGGACCGCCTATAATGTTAACTGTTGAATACTCTCTAATCAGAGTAACTAAAATGATGTATACTTAACAACACAGTTGCGATAATTAAACGAAAGAAAAAAGTCTGATCTTAAATTTAATTTTCACGCATTTATAGCAGTCATACGGTTGTTTGTAGTGAGAACCCGTCATTGTTCAGGTGTGTGTATGTGCGTGGGGGGATGGAGCGCTAATCCTAATTGCATAACTAAGTGATGCTTAACATACGGTTATTCTTCTATCGAGAGTTAGGCAGTATTTCGCATCTTTTGGCTAATTTACGCACAAATGCTTTATCCTTGCGTATTGTTTGACATGTCACAATGTACAGGTGTGCTGTGTCCTTCTGGTGACAATACAGGGTGTGAGTAGAGAGCAGAAAGACTAGCTTGATGAGTTCACCGATATTAGCTGGGTCATTTAAGCATACAATTAATTATTCCCAACTACGCATTAAGGTTATTCATTTGCGCAGATAACATTATTACTATGTTTTCCTAGCCAATGCTTTTTTTAATCAATTATTTATAGGCGTTTGCTTGTATAAAGCGCATCAATGTAGTAAAATAAAATACAAACGCGTATTATTTCGCATGCACTTCTGCGCCTCGAGTGCTGCTTCCACCAGTGTCCAGACTTTGCTTCATCTTAATTCGTGCACTTCTACAAGGACTTTCTGCTTCAATTGACATCAGCTCTAAATAGGGCAATTGGAGTTTTCTCGACCTCAAAGGTGGCTACTGCTCATCTAGTTTTCAAGTTTGAAGCGATTTTTATGATAATGATAATGATATCGTTCGTTAAGCTGTTTTTCCCTCAATTTGTTCGCGGGTCAGTTGAATGTTTTCCAGGCTGGTCCAACGGTTGGTTGGGTTTGGCTGGATACCAAAACATTGTTGATGGTTTGTATGATTCATAGTCATTCGAATGCGTTATAATGAAGTTGGAACTTTTGAATTTTTAAGTTAAGTGTGTGTTGTTTGATTTTCTGACTTGGCTGTATGAAGAACATAGATATTACTTAAATTAGATGGGTACCCCATTTAAAAAATATGCTCCGAAAGTGATAACATTTCTGATGATGATAGGCCTCTTATGATCAATTTCTGCCGTAGATGAAAGTGAATTCTGGTGATAAGTTGGTCATTCGTGGATCCAGTATAATCACTACAGAACATAAATCCAAATTCTAAAACTATGAAGAATGATTTCATGATAACCGCGAAATGTGAAATCTGATATCCATCAAGGCCAAAGTGTATGAATTTGATGGAATAACAGATGTTGAGAAGTGATTATAATTCGCAATTTTGATGAAATTTTGTATATCTTGAAATCAATTGTGATGGACCATGTAACGATTCGGCAACCATATTGGTGGTATCAGATACCAACTCAACAACCATAGTGTCGGTACCCTTTACAGGCTCGATACATATTATATATAGTGAATTGGAATTCAAGTCGCGTTGTCGAAGACTATATGAAGCTAGCTCCACTACTGCAGGTTTCCACATTCGTATAGGAGATTGTAACGTTCAATTGTCCAACATTCTACACTAAAGTTATATACATTGAGTACAGGACGTAATACCGAGTCCTGCCGAGGAGTCGCCAGTAAGCACGAGACGAATATGCACAATAGAGTATACCTCCCATTCATGCTGACTTTGGTTTGTCCTTCTGGTCATATTTGAACTAATTTGTTACTAGGTACGCAACGCCTACTACACACTTGCATATATATTAGTTCTCCGCGACAAACCCTATCTAACCGTTATATATTACATTGAATTATGTCATGATTACCTTTACTTTACTGCGGCTGACTCCTTTTGGAGGATAAGCCGGCTCCAATTTCATGGAGTTTCTTGGGAATTTGGTACAAGTGGTGTCCCCTCACCACTCGGCTTTTTGATCGAGGACGCACCTCTAGCCTTTGCACATCCAAGCGCAGTCTGCAAGGCAGCAGTAAGTTGCATGGTTGCCGGTGGCTGTTGAGAGCTCATTCGCCATTCGGAAGTACGGGGTACTGTCCAGGAGTCCATGTAATCCTGTGGCTGTTGAACCCTTTTGTGGCGGGGAACACACGCCGAGTCATGGTGCCGTCGTCGGGCTTATGTGGTATTTTATAGGAGATCCGATTGCCGGTCGGAAATCCACCACGCCCTGGTGACGCCACCGCCATATCCCCGTTAGCCCATGTACGATCGGCCATCGAGACATGGTTGACACCGTCGTACCACGTTGAGGAGGGGATGGACTTTACTTACCTTTTATTGATCGATTGTGTAATAATTCGTCTTCGCCTTTTTTATTATTGCATATTTCAGTGTGTAGTTGCTGCGCATAACCTTTGACTTACCACATTATTCATGCATTGTGATAATTCGCCCTCTGCAATAGCGCATGGTGCGTGGATTATTGCATCTCTTGCTTTTCCAGTTGTGCATTTTAGTGTGTTGACAATGATATTGTCTTTGATGCTGTTACTGCTTTAGTTTGCTGGTCACCCCGTTGAACGGTGCACGACATCAACCCAACAAATAAGTATAATGGCTATGCTGGTAGCGAAATCACTTTCAAACTTTTATTTATTGTAATTTTGATGGAAATTTTATATATTCAGGTCAAGTGTATGGCTTTATATCATGATTACCGCGACATTTGATAACTGATATCTATCAGGGACAAACTGTTTAGATTTGCATGAGTAACAGATTTTCAGAAGTAGTTATAATTTGCAATTCTGGTGATCTTTAGCATACCTTGAAATTCACTGTGTTAGTACTATGTATCGACATGGCAATCATAGTGTTGCCATCATATATCGATACGAGAACCCTTACAGGCTCTGTATATTTTATAAAGTAGGAATTTCGAAGACTTTGTATTAAAATGACCCTACTATTGCTTGAAAACACATTCGCGAAAGACATTGTATCGTTCAACTGCCAAACATTCCTTGGGGGTAGTACCCTCTTCCACTTATGAGCTGCAATTAAGCACAAAATGCACGTGCACATGTGGTTATACCTTATGTTCATTCTGACTTGGGCACGTCGATACAAATTTGTTAACAGATGCGCAAGGCAATGCATATGTCTATGTTTTATTGCTAAAATAAACTGTGTAATTCTGAAACAAAGAACAATATCTTGTATTTAAAATAGAAAACGAGGCTCGTGCCTTTAATAGTCTCAAATAAATTGTACTTGCTTGGAATGTTGGCCGCACAATTCGATACTCTCGCTGCGGAGATTTTTTGCAGTTATTACGTCTTTCATAAAAGCCACAAAGCGACTTCGCCTAATTAACATACTAGAAATCGACATATGTTGCGTATCTGAAACCAGAATACAGGATCCTACGTGTATTACAGAACTAGTTGCACCATCACTATCTACGCGTTATTGGCTTCGAACATCTGGTTCCACAGAGTCCTCTCAAGCCGGTAAATGGGGCGTTGGTATTGCCCTTAGCGCGCGAGCTGAAGCTTGCTTAATTGAATGG